>SJYC01055388.1:0-49140 GCA_006408675.1 Madoqua kirkii | reverse complement strand
GCGGATGCCAGGACTTGTCTAATCAGCATACTCCCCGTAACCTGGTTTGAGTTTATCAGGACGTAAAAGACATCCCCCTGCAGCCAATAAAGATTAGCCAGTTAGTAAATACCAGGAAACCCCTGCAGCCAGTCAGCCCTTGCCAACTCCCTATCTTTGTTCTAAACCTATAAATCCTGCTGTGAATCCGGGCTCGGGGCTCTTGCTCCACTCCACTGTGTTGGGTGTGGCGGGAGCCCTGGCTCGACTAGAAATAAAACCCCTTCATGCTTTTACATTGCCGTGGACGTCTTATTCTCTCAGTTTTGGGGACTCGGACTCTGGGCATAACACATACATCCCCTTCCTCTTGAGCCGCCCTCCTAACCCCAAAACCCACCCTGCCAGACCATCACAACAATCCCTTGTGAACCAAATGCAGCTGGGCATACAACTTTCCTTTATCTTTAGGTGGTGAGTCGAGGAAGCCGAGGAAGCCGGGGTTATGAGCGCTTACGTGTGTGGAGGGGGCATGTCTGTGTTTTTCCTGCCATAACAGCAACTGCATCTTTCCCACTTGATTCCAAGCCTCACTAACTCTGATTTTCTCATTCATCTCAAATTGCTGTATTTATTATAATAGCCTAACCCAGCTGAGGTATTCTCCTTATGGGGGAAAAAAGGCCCTGATCTTTGTCACGCCATGAGCAAAGTATAAGATGCAGGCTGTAAGATGCAATTTCTGAGTCGGCGCCTGCCGTAAGATGGCTCAGTTCCGTAAACAGAGCTGACTGGGACAACACCAGCCACGCACCCAAACTATTTATTTAGACAGGATCGAGCAGACACACGGCATGTGGTTAGAGAGGAGCTGCTTCTCAAAAGGCTGTTTAGCAAGCAAAGGCTCACCCAGTTAGGCTAGAGAGCATTTCTCGTTGCCAAATCTTATCACTACCGTGAGCTGTACAGCACAGCTGAGGAGTGACTTCCGTTTTCTGCCAAGACTGAATTAATGCTTTAATATTCAAACTGATTTTTCATTACACAGAGGCAGGCTTCACAATAGTGACCTTGACCTCTCTAAACACGCATATCAATTCCTCTCAGAGCTTAACTGCCGAGAGACTGCTTCAAGTTTAATATCCTTGGAAAATTACCAGAATGAGTAAGACCAGACATTAATTCCTCCCTAAAAGTGCTGAATTTTGGAACCTGCCTATAGTCTGTAGATATTCACACCCTTGGTTCATCAAATGGATAATAAATACAAGGTTGGAACAAAAATCTAATTCCTGTGCTCCACCCTCTTGTTATATATCCTAAACAGATGCCTGCTCAGACAACAGGTCTGTCGTGACGGCTGTGAATGGCAAGGTGAGCATGGCCCTATTTTAAGATACCTTCAATCACAACAGACTTGAGCACTTTGTATGATTTTTAGGGGAGATGCAGAGAGCGCATCAAAACTCATTTGCATGCATAGCTTCCAGACCTCAAAGCAGGGATGTTATCAGCTGTCAATCAACAGGTATTTATTGAATCCCTGATAGTCTCTCAGAAAGCTGCTAGGTTCTGTGGAAAATTCAGAAGCAATAAAAACAAATAACATTTACTCACAAAGAGCTGATATTCGGGTACAAGACATAAGATACATAAAATCGTCAATAAATAAAAATGCTTATTATCAGGTCATCAGCAAGAGAGCTCACCACCCTGGCTGCATAGCTCACAGGACCCTGCAGTTGCAGGCTCTCGCAGGCAGCCAGAACCCTGGGAGAGCACACCAGTAATTCAGCATCAACCGAACCAGACGATCTTACAGTGAGTGGTGCCTGTTTCAAACCTGGGTAGACAGAGCAATTCACAAGAATTGTCTAAGCCCCAATATTTCAATAGCTTCTCCATTTTCACCGAAGTTCAGCTTCTTTCTATGATAATAAAGGCCACAGTTTTCTTTAGAGAACGTTCTTCCATTCTCATTTTATGGGTAAGTTTAGAATGCACCTTGAGAGTCTAAGCTTTCCAAACTTTATACAGCAGGACTGAATTCTTATAAGAGGAATTTGAGGACATGGCGGGGATATTCAAAATCAATTTGTTGAGTCTGAGAAATAACAAAAGATGAAAGAGGGAAGTCACTACTAGATGGTCCATCATCAGAAGCTACAGAGAGACGGTCAGGTAGCAGGAAAAGGAGCAGGCCCGAAAGCTGTCTGCCTTCACCCCAAATCTCTTTGAATATAACACACTTTTAAGATTAAGCTTTTGTAACATTAGCCCCCTGCAGCTTTAAATCACTAAAATTCCACAGCTGTGCTAAATATTATACAAGAGACACAAGAACGAGAAATACGTGCGATAGGAGAAGTAGGTGACGTGGAGAAAGACACCAGCGTTGAGGCACTGTTTTTCTAGGGATAAATCTGTGAGTCAGGCACACTCGGGATTTCCCTCACTGCCTCCGGGGTGCGACGTGCCCACACCATGCCCGTCAGCAGATGACAGGAGTGACTCTCAGAGAAGAGGAAGCCACGGGCCACAGCTCAGCCAGCGAGGCCTCCAACCTGGGAGCTGGAGAGACGCGAGTGAGGGAGGGTCAGCCTCCACAGCAGAGCTGGCGAGGAGGGGAGGGGCCTGGCAGCCCGAGGCGGGCAGCCCTGCCCTGACTTCTGGTTCTGGCCCCGGAAGGAAAGCCCAGGCCCGTCGCGTGTGTCACGGTTTACGAAGCTCACAGACGGTCAGAGAAGAGAGGCTCTGTCTCTTTTGTTTTGGTTTTCTTTAAGGAACAGCCAGGCTTATTTCCTCCTGAAGGGGTATTGTTCACACTTTACTGTCTGTTAGTCTCTCTCTCTCTCTTGTTAAAAAACAAAACTCATTGAGTAAATCTGAAGATCGAATTGGCTCTATTCAACAGTTCGAGATTTGGCCAACTTCCCATGGAGAAGGGTGTTCCAAGGAGCCACGCAGCGCGGAAGGTTCATTTTCAGTCTGGTCTTGGCTTTCCCGTTTACCGTAAAGTTACTTGGTGAGTGGCGTGGCCACCCCTGTTGCCAATGCCTTTGGAAGAACAATAATTTTATTACGACTCTAGGACCTGAAGAGGTTTGCTACTTGAAGCCAGGTACCAGCTGAAGTTAAGGTCCAACCTGCCCAGGGAGCTAGGGGGTAAGGGCCCTCTCTTCCCTAAATGATTACATTTCAAACAGATGGTTCCCAAGTCCTTAAGGAAATACTCCTGAATTATAAAACTGGCAAGAGGCTTATTTAGCTTTAAAAAGATTTTCATACCAATAAAAAGGGTTTTTAAAAGCAGAAAATGGGTGGAACAAGGAAGTCACAGACAAAAGAAAGGATTATTCCAGACAAGGTCAGCTACTGTTGAAGGACGTTCCTGGGGTCTAGCAGGCAGACGACCTCACTGGTGTCGACCAGGAAATTCCCAACCCACTGGCTTAAAACTCTGCTTGTGGGAGAAGCTGAAACTGCAATTAGCTTAAATATTAAGATTTGGTTTGCTAAAGTGGGGTCTAGCACAAGTGACTCCATTCTGGGCCTGTCTCTGTTGACCTAATACAAACAGACTGCCAGATAGTAATACTTCCTTAGCAAAGATGGGTTTATCCTGGATCAGCCAAGAATTAAAATTTGGGGCTGGCAGCCATGGTGAGCCAAGGGCAAGCCCCCCACAGCAAGGAAAGAAGAAAGCTTTTATATGAAATAAAAGGAAGTCAGGAGGGTATTGTAAACAGAGTCCACAGCTTTTATTGGCTCACCAGGAAGAGAGTCTTTCTTCTTCCTGTTAGTTTCTGCTGTGTTTGCGGGAGTGAGAGGTCCCCTTCCAAGCCCCCTGGCTCTGTCTAATTGGGGTCTGTTTATTAATTTTTACATTTTTGAACACTGTATCCGCCCCTTGTATATGCTTCCATCTTCTCTCCTTGGCTGAGTCATCCCCTCTCTCCTCCCTCCGTCAGTCCTAACCTCTGTCTCTCTCTCTATATATACATACTTCTTTCCTTTCCCTGTGGCTCCTAGATCCTCGCTCCTTCTATCAGTCCGTTTTTCTCGTTTTGCCTTGCTCTTCCTAACTCTGTATGTGTGTGCCTCTGTGTCTATCTGTCTACCAGCTTCCTCCTCTTCTCTCAAGTAAGCCGAACCAGCTCCTTCCTGACGTTATTAAACATGGGAGCAAACAACAGGAGGGGAGGCCAGGGTATCCAAAGTGAGTCTGTGCAGGCATGCTCGGTAACTCAAGGCATGTCCAACCCTTTGCGACCCCATGGACTGCAGCCGGCCAGGCTCCTCTGTCCACAGGGTTTCCGGGGCAAGAATACTGGAGTGGGTTGCCAAGCCCTCCTCCTAGCAATCTTCCTGCCCCGAGGACTGAGCCCTCATCTCCTGCGTCTCCTGTGCTGGCAGGAGACTGGGTCCTTTGCCACTAACACCACCTCTCCATCCACCTGTAATCTAAGGCATGTCCCTTGAAGGGGCGCAGACTTTCTAACCCTAAAGTATGCCTATTTGGCATAAGCATTGTTTCAGGCTGATTATTTTTAAGAAACAGCAGACACAGAAGAATCTTTGAAAACCAAGTAGAAATTACTCTTTTGTAAGAGACATCTTGTAAGGGGAAGATTGAAGACAAAAGGAGATGGGGATGGTAGAGGATGAGATGGTTAGACAGCATCACCTCTAGACAGACAGGAATTCAAGCAAACTTGGGAGAGATGCAGAGGACAGAGGAGGAGCTTCATGCTGCACCTCATGGAGTTGCAAAGAGCTGGACACGATTTAGTTACAGCAACAAAGAGACATTTACATATATGAGAATCCTCCGTTTGAAAGGATCTCCATTAGAAAGAGGGAGATGCCGTAAATCTCTAGAAACTCATCAATGGAGAAGGCAAGGACTTAAATCTGCATAACCAGCTTGCCCTTGTTTACTTGGCTTTTCCTGGCCAACCCCCATAACTGTCCCACGACCAGCTCCAACACTTTCCTTTGACTTTAGCTGGAGATGGTATTTAAGGTGGTTACCTGGGCCATTTGTGGGGGTTACTCAGTTTTCCTGGGCATCTCCCATGGATACAGAAGGCGTGCATGGTGTTAAACTTCTGTTTGTTCTTTTTCCTCTTAATCTGTCTTTTATTACAGGAAGGTCTCAGTGAGGAACCAGAAGGGTACAGGGAAAATGATTTTTCTTCCCATTCATCCTATTGAGACGACTGCCTCAAGCCAGCTTGAGCTCCATCTTCTCATTTCCAATATCACAGAGAGGAAAAAAGAAAAAATTTGAAACAGAGAAACAACAACACTGGCATGAAGATAATCTGTGAAATAAATGAAGGTTTAAATGTGCACCTGAGGTGATGCTAGTGGTAAAGAGCCTGCCGGCCCAATGCGGGAGCTGCACGAGACACGGGCTCAATCCCTGGATGGCAAAGATCCCCTGGAGGAGGGCACAGCAACCCACTCCCGTACTCTTGCCTGGAGAATCCTATGGACAGAGGAGCCTGGTGGGCTGCAGTCCGTGGGGTCTCAAAGAGTATGACACAATGGAAGAGACTTAGCGTGCACACACTTTCTAGATAAAAGGAATAATTAACAGGACAAAGTGCAAATTTCAACCAAGCTTGTACATCTTCTTTCCTGTGTGTGCAGTAAGAATCTTCACTTCAACTTTAAAGAACCAAGGTAGAAAAACTGTGCAATTCCTATTTTAAACTTTTCAGGCCAAATACTCTAAGCAAATACACTCATTTGCAATTCATTAAGAGGAAACAATTTGGAAAGACAGGCTAGTTTTACATAATGTGCTTAATTACATATTCAAGTTTTTATTTGTTTGCAGCATGATAAAAATCTTTCTTTCAAAGAAACAAATTAAAAAGGAACCATCATTTGCATGATATTTAATTTCTGATTTTTAATCTGTTGTTATCAAAGAGCTAATATTTCCATTTCTCATATTTAATTCTAACAGATAGCAGCATTCTTGCTACAAAGCATTGTCAAAGATTAGGGAAAGTCCTTGCAAATATCAGATCAATTACAAGAATACTCTGATTAGATGTCATTTGAATCACACTACCATCCACCAAAGGTTATTTTGGGCAAGTACCTGCAGTGGGGCAGGAAATGAACGCGAACCGCTGAAGACTGGCACCACTGGAAAAGAGCCCATATGGTCTGTGAAGCCAGGGTGAGAATTTTCTCTTCCCTGGAAGGGGACATGTTCTCAGGCAACATCTCATGTGCACTGGTCCAATCCACGCAGAGATCTGAGGACATCAGGCTAGAGCCAACAGAGACTCAAGCCTGACCCGACACTTTCATCATGACAACTAATCTTTCAGTAAAAGTCAACATTTGGGGGTCATAGTTATGACATTTTTCTAACCAGAGTACCAGTGAATGTCCTTGAGAAAAGGTTCTACCTGTAGCCCAAGACTTTTGCAATTTTAAAAGGCCTTTTTGCAGTCATTTGAGGTTCATAAGCTGCAGCTTCGAGCGGTTTTACAAGAAAGTACACATCCCGTGTGTTTTGCATCTATTAGAACATTTAACAAGCCTGACTCATCCTCCTTCCCTTCCCACCTCCTTCTGTTACAGGAAGGGGGACCCCTTAGGGCCCAAAACTGGACTCCTGTCTAACACTCAGAAATGAATTGTCCAAGGAGACACATGTGCTGAGAAAGCAAGAGATATTACTGGGAAAGGCACCTGGGTGGAGAGCAGGAGGGCGAGGGAGCCCAGGAGGACCCCACCCCCCGCCATGTGGCTCGCAGTCTCAGGGTTTATGGTGATGGGATACGTTTCCCAGTTGTCTTTAGCCAGTGACAGAGTCCCTCCTGGTGGTGGATGCATCACTCAGCCAAGATGGATGCCAGAGAGGATTCTGGGAGGTGGCTGGACATGCGCTGTCTCTTTCTGACCTTTCCCGAACTCTTCCGGTTGGTGGCGGCTTATTAGTTCCGTGTTCGTCACCAGGACCTCCTGCGTGACACAGCTCCTGAGAATGGTCGCCGTGGCGCCGGCCAGGGCGGGCGGCTCCAGTCAGTGTACTTCCCCTAACGCTTGCTACTCTGGCCTCCTCTCCTCCACAAGAGTGTATCGAGATCGGAATAGGAAAATAACACAGAGCAGTCTATTGTCTATATACTTCTAAATTTTTCTATATATTTTGACTTTTTCCCCCCAGTTTTCAACACCTGACAAACCTTTCTGCCCGGGGACAGGCCCCTCCCGGGGCTAGCTGATCCTTGGAGCAAAGGGCCAGGCTAGAGCACTCCTTCAGAGAAGGTGATGGCACCCACTCCAGTCCTCTCGCCTGGAAAATCCCACGGACGGAGGAGCCTGGTGGGCTGCGGTCCATGGGGTTGCAAAGAGTCGGACACGGCTGAGCGACTTCCCTTTCTCTTTTCACTCTCATGCATTGGAGAAGGAAATGGCACCCCACTCCAGGGTTCTTGCCTGGAAAATCCCAGGGACGGGGGAGCCTGGTGGGCTACCGTCTGTGGGGTCGCACAGAGTCGGACAAGACTGAAGCGGCTCAGCAGCAGCAGCAGCAGAGCACTCCTCTGTCGAGTAAACCAGACCAGAGCCGCACATCCAGGAGGGAGTAACAGGCCTCTGCCTAATTCACGCTGGGGCCAGGAGCCAAGGAGCCGGGAGCACCCCTGCAGCTCAGAGCTGACCTGCGCCAGCCAGTCTCCACTAATGTGCCGAGCCCGCCTTTCCTGCAGAGATCCCGGGAGCGGCCCCGCCTTGGCTTTCCACTTCTTTCCACACGTGCGTGTGTGCATGTATGCGTGTGTGTGTGTGTGTTCGTTTGTTCCTCAGTCACTCTGTCATGACTCCTTACACTCTTTGCCACCCTGTGGCCTGTAGCCCGCCAGGCTCCTCTGTCTGTGGAGTTTTCCAGGCAAGAATACTAGAGTGGGTGCCATTTCCTTCTCCAGGGGATCTTCCTGATCACACCTGCGTCTCTTGCATCTCCTGCATTGACAAGCAGATTCTTTACCACTGAGCCACCTGGGAAGCCCGTTCTGAAACCTGACAAAATTGTGGCATTTCCTCTGTGAGCCTGGGTGGTAACATCTCCAATGCAAACTAGAAGTATGACATACTTTTTTGTTTTGACCCTCTCCTAAGTCAGAAAACTAAGATCATGGCATCTGGTCCCATCATTTCATGGGAAATAGATGGGGATACAGTGTCAGACTTTATTTTGGGGGGCTCCAAAATCACTGCAGATGGTGACTGCAGCCATGAAATTAAAAGATGCTTACTCCTTGGAAGAAAAGTTATGATCAACCTAGATATATTCAAAAGCAGAGACATCACTTTGCAAACAAAGGTCCGTCTTGTCAAGGCTATGGTTTTTCCTGTGGTCATGTATGGATGTGAGAGTTGGACTGTGAAGAAGGCTGAGCGCCGAAGAATTGATGCTTCTGAACTGTGGTGTTGGAGAAGACTCTTGAGAGTCCCTTGGACTGCAAGGAGATCCAACCAGTCCATTCTGAAGGAGATCAGCCTTGGGATTTCTTTGGAAGGAATGATGCTAAAGCTGAAACTTCAGTACTTTGGCCACCTCATGCGCAGAGCTGACTCATTTGAAAAGACCCTGATGTTGGGAGGGATTGGGGGCAGGAGGAGAAGGGGACGACCGAGGATGAGATGGCATCACAGACTCAATGGACACGAGTCTGAGCAAGCTCCGAGAGTTGGTGATGGACAGAGAAGCCCGGCATGCTTCAGTCCATGGGGTTGAAGACAGTGGGATGCACCTGAGCTGAGCTGAGCCTCCTCTGTGGGCACGCCTGAGGGGGCACCACGTAAAGGGGCGTGCAGCAGGGAGCTGGTAAAGCATGAGCTCCGGGGACAGAGCAAAACCCGCTGCCACCAGAGCAAAACTACCTGAAAATGGCACTGCCCGCGAGCAAAGAAAAATGACAGAATGTGGAAGGAACTACAGAGAAGGCGAGGAAGTCTAACCGAGACGAGATTACGGGAGCCCTGGAACAGAACTGAGCCCGGACATCTAAAGTTGTGTTGACAGATTCTCCCCAAGGCCAGGCTTTCATCAGCCTCTCCCAAGCTTCTTTAAATTAGGCATGACTTTTGGGTTTTCGTGTTCCTGTCTGCATTTTCTAATTTTACTAAAAATCCTTCTAAGTCAGTTCAGCCAGAATTCCCCATCCGCCCAATCTAACCACGCTGTCTCACCTCCGTCTCTCACCAGTCCTTCATCCTGCACCATCCCCCGGCGAGGTCTGATCACCCTGGCCTGCCACAGAGATCCCTCCCTTACCCCTTAGTCAAAGCTATGGCTTTTGCAGTAGTCATGCACAGATGTGAGAGTTGAACCATCAGGAAGGGACTGTTGAAGATGCTCTCAGATTGTGGTATCGGAGAAAACTCTTCAGAGTCTCTTGGACTGCAAGATCAAACCAGACCATCCTAAAGGAGATCAACCCTGAATATTCACTGGAAGGACTGATGCTAAAGTTGAAGCTCCAGTACTTTGGTCACCTGATGGGAAAGGGTGACTCACTGGAAAAGACCCTGATGCTGGGAAAGACTGAAGGTGAGAGGAGAAGGGGACGACGGAGGGTGAGATGGTTGGATGGCACCACCGACTCAATGGACATGAATCAGAACAAACTCCAGGAGACTGCAGAGACAGAGGGGCCTGGCGTGCAGTCCAAGGAGCTGCAGAGTCAGGTACGACTCAGAGGCTGAACCACAACAAACAGCTCCCTCTTCCTCGAGCCTCCTCGTAGTGACCCCCACCCACTGTCCCCACCTGCTCCCGCACTGCAAGCTCCCACTTTCCCACAGTGTGTCTGGAGTTGAGTCCATCTTCCCTCCAAGATCCCTTTGCTATGGTCCCCACTCCACCCTAGTCAGACCCCTTCAAAAATGTCTCCCTGATCATCACTAACGAGTGTCATGAATATTATTTTTTCCTTGACAATGTGCTTACAAATTGCCCTCTTAACTCATGAACATATTTTGTGTTCATATTATTGGCAACTGAACTCTAATTAGTAAAGCATTTTTCTTTTACCAGATAAATTAGTCTATTTCTGCGTCTGTTCAGTGAATAGATACCTCACCCCTAATATACTTTAGGCCCCATGAGGCAAAGAACGACAGAATTAATAACCTGTGAGCCCTTGACGAGCGCAACAGACAGACAACGCTGCCTTCTGCAGTGCGAAATGCCGCCCATGTTGTGGATTTATGTCAAGAAGGATTTTACTGGAATATTGAATTTTTTTCTGCTATTCAGTGGCTTAGTACTCTGAAGTAAGTAAAGAGCGAGGAAGGAAATTCCAGTAAGTCTGATCTACTGAATGGCCTCCTCAGTGGAATATACTCATCAACACCAGGGTAGAGCAGTTCCTTAAGCTCGCATCTTATCTCCTTCATGGGGACTTAATCCTTCCACATCTGCAGAGTCTGCTTTCTGTGCCCAGCAAGGCTACATGTCAGTCAGATCTCCCAGGTCTCAAGGATTCCTTTTCTCTCTCACAATCCTTTGAATAGTTTTTTATGCCATTAAAGGAATTTTTATAGAACTGGTAAAATCATGAATCTCATACAGATATAAAATCAGCCTGCATTACAGATTTTATTAAATATTCATTGGTTAAATGAGCAAACCAGGCAGATAAACCAGTTCAATGGAGAAGGCAAAGAAGCACAATATATAAGAAGTAAAACATTAAAATGAATTAAAGATGGGTACCAAAACTAGCTTTTCCTGGGAATGGAGCAAAATTCATTTACACATCAATGGGCAGGAATTATTTTGAACTGCTTAGGTTATTTACAACTTACAGAATTGTAGACTAAATCCCATAAAATCAGAATCAGATAGCACAAAAGGTTTGCTCCAGATATTGTACGATGTTCAGTAAGGAACAGATCTTTCCTGTGGTGTACTGGAAACGACGAACACCAACTTTAATGAAAGTAAAGAAATGCATCGGTTATTACTTTGGTCAGGGGCCTTCCCAGGTGGCACGAGCGGTAAGGAACCCATCTGCCGACGCAGGAGATGTGAGTTCCGTCCCGGAGTCGGGAAGGTCTCCTGGAGGAGGGCATGGCAGCCCACACCAGTCCTCTTGCCTGGAGGATCCATGACAGAGGAGCCTGGTGGGCTACAGTCCCTAGGGTCGCACAGAGCTGGACACAACTGAAGCGACTTAGCACGCCTTCACTGGTCTGTGTGAACATCTGAGCAGCCATCACCTCACTGGATCTATGCAACTAAACCGGGGAAGAAATTACCCCCACTCCACAGATGAAGAAACTCAGGCTTAAGAAATCTCAGAGTCACATCGTTAATGAGGGTGGGCTTCAGGAACTGAAAAGAGATGCCCACTGCCCTCACCTGCCGTCGGCCCACAGGCACACACTGGGAAGGCAGAGGGCAGCGTGTTAAACTCTCCCTGTGCTTAAAAGATGATGCCAGTAGGCAATTTTGTTGCAGAGAAGAAGCAATTCTCTGTATTGAAAACTGTCTCTTTGGCTTGCTTTTTTGTTGTTGCTTTTGTTATTATAATCATGCATAACAGCCTGCCTAAGAGGACCCTGCTCCTCTGCCTGACTGTAAATCGCCTTTGTTTGAGTCAGAGAGAAGCTGAGCCTGCGCACCTGGGTACGTGTTCAGTTGCCAGGTCAGTCGTGTCTGACTCTTTTGTGACCCGCCAGGCTCCTCTGTTCATGGGGTTCTCCAGGCAAGAATACTGGAGGGGTTGCCATTTCCTCCTCCGATGACCTTCCCCACCCAGGGGCTGAACCTGCATCTCCTGCACTGGCTGGCAGAGTCTTTACCGCTGAGCCACTGAGCTCTCCTGTGAAAAGCTACGACAAAAAGAGGAGGTTACCACACGCCTTCCAGTGGCTGGCCGCTCCCAGAAGCGTCCTGGAAGACGGAAGACCCTTCCTCACTTCCCTGTCCCTCCGCCTCGCTATCACTCTACACCCCACCGCTCCTCACGGCTTCTCTCTCTCCAACTGTGAAAGAACCTGGCTTACAGATCGGGGCACAATGGCCACTCTGGCGCTGGTCTGCCACCTTCTCGGTCAGTCGGCTTCCTAAATGAAGTCATGTTCCTTGCCTCAACACCTCATCTCTTAGATGCACCGGCTTGCCACTGTGCGGGGAGCCGAGTGAGCTTGGACTTGGTAACACTTTAGTGTCTGTCTCCTGTCTGACTGCTGCACTGAGTTACGTTAACTGCAGGGTCCCCTGAAAGTGTCTGTGATCCCTCCTATACTGTAATTCAAACACATATGTAGCATGTATCAACCAAACGAGAAGGCTGAGGGGGGCGCCGGTGGCTCAGCGGGTAAGGATTCACCCAATGCAGCCAACGCAGGAGGCATGAGCTCAATCCCTCGTCCAGGAAGATCGCACATGGCACGCAACAGCTAAGCCTGTGCACCTCCTCTCCTGGGCCAGCGCTCCTGGGCCTGGGAGCAGCCGCAGGCCCCAGAGCCTGCGCTCTGCACAGAGACGCAGCCACAGGAGAAGCTCCACAGCGCACGAGGCAGCCGCTCACCTCACTAGAGGAGAGCCCACCCAGCAACCAGGCCCAGCTAGCATCAATAAATAAACAGATACAAAGAAAGAGAAAACAGGAAACTGAGAGTCTTCAGGGTGCAGGGGGCACGTTAGACGAATGACGATTTCCAAAGAGCAAAATCTCTAAGAACTTTGATTCTTCCTCTTCCCTCTACTCCAACGCCGATGAATATAAAGGCCACATAACAGCATGAAAATGACAGTAAGAACCAAATCAGACTCCGGCAGCTCTACTTCCGCCACGCCTTCCGTCACAGTCATGCTCCAGCAGAGCCAGAACTCACGGTCCGGCTCACAGCAGGTCGAAGGGCCATGACTTCCACTCGGCTCCGACTTAAAGAGAACCTCTGGGACCCAACGTACATCATCTCCCTAAGCAGGCACGGAAAGGTAGCTTAGTGAACTAAAGACTGGATTTACTGGATTAAGCACCTGGCTTAAGGAGATTTAAATCCGACTTAATGATATTGCCAGTCCCTGGAGCCATTGGTTCAAATCCTTACTAAAGCTTTTGCTCTTCATCAGAAAATGCCAGCAAATTTGCATTATTCTGTAGATCAGGGGAAAACCTCAGAAACATTTTCATGTCTCCTCGTCACAGCGTAAATATGGATTTTCTAACGACAAGCCACTTCTGTATAGAGGATGGTGTTAATGCCAGCAGGCCTTATTTTGGCTCAGAACTCATTCTGTTCCCAAGAGAGAATTTCTACAACACTGGACAAAGCGTTTTGTCTTCCCCATTCCTCTCACTCAGCCCTTCTGGGCCTTTGTTCAAATGTCATCTTCACAGTGAAGCAATTATTTTAAACCTTCTTAAAATAAACTTGCCACCGCCTCCACTCCCACCCATTTTCTCCCTGCTTCGCCTTCCTGCTCTTGCCACTGTCTCACGTGTTACAGTCTATGCATTTCAGCCTCTGCATGGCTCAGTGGGCAGAGAATCTGCCTGCGGTGCAGGAGACACAGGTTCAGTCCCTGGTCGGGCAGATCCCCTGGAAAGGGAAATGGCAGCCAACCCTAGTATCCTTGCTGGGAAATCCCGTGGACAGAGGGCCTGGCGGGCCCAGTCCAGATAGCCACACACGACTGAGAAATTCTGCACACACACCCCCACCTAGAAGGCAAGCTCAGGGCACATCACGACTACGTGTGTCTCGTGTGTCTAGCAGCACAGCCAGAGCCTCAAGCAAGGGTGAAATACAGAGAGGGTCAGGTGTTCCTGCTGAATGACCACGAGCATCTCAGGAAATGGCTCCAGCCTTCTAAGGCCCGCAGGTACCTCTCATCTCTGCTCCTTTCTGTCCATCCCACCCCAGTCTCCCCATCGTGTCTGTGGTCCAGCAGCCTGCCACCTCTGCTCCAGTGTCTGTCTGTCCGTCCCACCCCATCTCACTTCCTTGATTACTGACTTTATGTCTCTCTTCACATTCTCCAACACGGGAATCTTACTGGTCACTGATTATTTGATGGACTGGCATCTTCTCCCAGCCACAGAGGTCTTCCACCAATGGCCTGCTATCAACAAGGCCTGCTGATTTGAGACAGAGGCCTCAGCCAAAGAGAGTGAAACTTCACTGGGGCCTGAGTGAAAATAAATAATAATAAAAGATCCAGCTAGGCAAATAATAGCAGCAGTGGGGAAAAGGTTTGAGACTAACAGCATCGCCAAGTCCAGAGGGGAAACGCGCTTTGTGTTCTGGGGGAACTAAGAGAAACTCACTGTGGCGGCCAGGCAGGCGGGACGGCAGCCCCCGGTTCCCGGGGAGCATTTCCAGGACCCCCAGCGGGTGCCTAAAGCAGGGAGACAGCCAAGCCCCACACGCGCGCTGTGTTTCCTCCCACAGGAATCAGCGGGAGCACACACAGCCTAAACATGCCCAACCAAGCACTGACTCCAGCCGCCACCTAGATGACCCAGCCCACCCTCGGCGCCAGAAGAGCGCAGCATGGAGGCCAGCACGCTGCTCAGAGGAGCATCCAGCCCTCAAGGGAGAAACAGTTAACTTCTGGAATTCTCCATAGTATTTTCTGGCCACGGTTAGTCTCAGGTAACTGAGACCACAGAAAGTGAAACTGTTGCCGAGTCCAAGCTCGCTCTGCCGGTGGCACAATAGGCCAATAAATCTGAGAGACAAGGTGTTGACGCAAGAAACATGACTTTATTTGGAGAGCCAGCTACCGGGAAGGTGGCAGACTAAAGCCTCCAACTAGCCTCTCATTGGGGGCCAGGTGCCAGCTGTTTCACGGATCAGAGATGGGGGGCAGGGGCAGAGAGAGAAAACAAAGTGAAAACCATGTGACTTTTGTAAGCAAATATCGGGCAGGGGGACGAGCTGGCTTCTTTCTCTTCCAGTCTCCTCACAGCTGGCATGAGACGAGCGTCTCCTGCCGCATCGATGGACAAGGCCGTCGCAGCAGCTGGGATCCCGGCCCTGCGGGCGCGAGTCTCTGAGCCGCGGGACAGGCAGGCCGCTTCCTGCCCAAGGCACTGAAGGCGCCGCGGGCATCGCTGGGGGCTCTGTGAGCTCACAGAGGGCTTCAGCCTCAGGGTCAGGCCAAGCGGGCAGCGGCCTCTGGGCTTCCCAGGTGGTGACAGTGGCAGAGAACACGCCTGTAACGCTGGAGGCGTGAGCGATGTGGGCTCCATCCCTGGGTCAGGAAGATCTCCTGGAGGAAGGCCTGGCAGCCCACTCCTGTGCTCTTGCCTGGAGAACTCCATGGACAGAGGAGCCTGGGGGCTGGAGTCCAGGACTTCCAGAGTCAGACATGACTGAAGTGATTTAGCATGTATAATAACAAAAATGGCAAGAACAAGGGTTAAAGTCTTTAGCATGGAGTCAAAATTAACCCTTCCTGGTTATAAAACCATGGATAAAGAGGGATGACTGTGTGGGATAAAGTGCTGGAAACACTGTGAGAAAAACAATATTAGTTGTGTTTTTTTAAAGTAACACCACCACCTTACTGCTTGCTTCTGGATTCAAAGCTATTCATCAGCTCCACGCCCAGTCTCTGAAGTCTTCTCTGTTCTTAGCAGCTCTGATGACAGGGAAGCACGGGCTTTACGGGCAACCCACAGGCCATTCACAGAGGCTCAGAGCCGGACTGAACAGCAACAGTGCAAGTCAATACTTGGTGAAATCTGACGCTTCTGAGATCTTCGTTCCCACAATATCTGAAGCCTGAACACTTAGCTGAAGAGCACAGCCTCGACATTTTTGAAGATGTTATCCTTCTTTTTTCTGAGCTTCAATTCCCTCATTGGTAAAATGATAAAATTGGTAAATGGTAAAATGGTAGAAAGTGAAGAACTAAAGAACCTCTTGAGGAAAGTGAAAGAGGAGAGTGAAAAAGTTGGCTTAATCCTCAACATTCAGAAAATGAAGATCATGGCATCTGGTCCCATCACTTCATGGGAAATAGATGGGGAAATAGTGGAAACAGTGGCAGACTTTATTTTTGGGGGAGCTCCAAGATCACTGCAGATGATGACTGCAGCCATGAAAATAAAAGACACTTGCTCCTTGGAAGAAAAGTTATGACCAACCTAGACAACATATTAAAAAGCAGAGACATTACTTTGCCAACAAAGGTCTGTCTAGTCAAGGCTATGGTTTTTCTAGTAGTCATGTATGGATGTGAGAGTTGGACTGTGAAGAAAGCTGAGTGCTGAAGAATTGATGCTTTTGAACTGTGGTGTTGGAGAAGACTCTTGAGAGTCCCTTGGACAGCAGAGAGATCCAACCAGTCCATCCACAAAGAGAGTGAAACTTCACTGGGGCCTGAGTGAAAATAAATAATAATAAAAGATCCAGCTAGGCAAATAATAGCAGCAGTGGGGAAAAGGTTTGAGACTAACAGCATCGCCAAGTCCAGAGGGGAAACGCGCTTTGTGTTCTGGGGGAACTAAGAGAAACTCACTGTGGCGGCCAGGCAGGCGGGACGGCAGCCCCCGGTTCCCGGGGAGCATTTCCAGGACCCCCAGCGGGTGCCTAAAGCAGGGAGACAGCCAAGCCCCACACGCGCGCTGTGTTTCCTCCCACAGGAATCAGCGGGAGCACACACAGCCTAAACATGCCCAACCAAGCACTGACTCCAGCCGCCACCTAGATGACCCAGCCCACCCTCGGCGCCAGAAGAGCGCAGCATGGAGGCCAGCACGCTGCTCAGAGGAGCATCCAGCCCTCAAGGGAGAAACAGTTAACTTCTGGAATTCTCCATAGTATTTTCTGGCCACGGTTAGTCTCAGGTAACTGAGACCACAGAAAGTGAAACTGTTGCCGAGTCCAAGCTCGCTCTGCCGGTGGCACAATAGGCCAATAAATCTGAGAGACAAGGTGTTGACGCAAGAAACATGACTTTATTTGGAGAGCCAGCTGACCGGGAAGGTGGCAGACTAAAGCCTCCAACTAGCCTCTCATTGGGGGCCAGGTGCCAGCTGTTTCACGGATCAGAGATGGGGGGCAGGGGCAGAGAGAGAAAACAAAGTGAAAACCATGTGACTTTTGTAAGCAAATATCGGGCAGGGGGACGAGCTGGCTTCTTTCTCTTCCAGTCTCCTCACAGCTGGCATGAGACGAGCGTCTCCTGCCGCATCGATGGACAAGGCCGTCGCAGCAGCTGGGATCCCGGCCCTGCGGGCGCGAGTCTCTGAGCCGCGGGACAGGCAGGCCGCTTCCTGCCCAAGGCACTGAAGGCGCCGCGGGCATCGCTGGGGGCTCTGTGAGCTCACAGAGGGCTTCAGCCTCAGGGTCAGGCCAAGCGGGCAGCGGCCTCTGGGCTTCCCAGGTGGTGACAGTGGCAGAGAACACGCCTGTAACGCTGGAGGCGTGAGCGATGTGGGCTCCATCCCTGGGTCAGGAAGATCTCCTGGAGGAAGGCCTGGCAGCCCACTCCTGTGCTCTTGCCTGGAGAACTCCATGGACAGAGGAGCCTGGGGGCTGGAGTCCAGGACTTCCAGAGTCAGACATGACTGAAGTGATTTAGCATGTATAATAACAAAAATGGCAAGAACAAGGGTTAAAGTCTTTAGCATGGAGTCAAAATTAACCCTTCCTGGTTATAAAACCATGGATAAAGAGGGATGACTGTGTGGGATAAAGTGCTGGAAACACTGTGAGAAAAACAATATTAGTTGTGTTTTTTTAAAGTAACACCACCACCTTACTGCTTGCTTCTGGATTCAAAGCTATTCATCAGCTCCACGCCCAGTCTCTGAAGTCTTCTCTGTTCTTAGCAGCTCTGATGACAGGGAAGCACGGGCTTTACGGGCAACCCACAGGCCATTCACAGAGGCTCAGAGCCGGACTGAACAGCAACAGTGCAAGTCAATACTTGGTGAAATCTGACGCTTCTGAGATCTTCGTTCCCACAATATCTGAAGCCTGAACACTTAGCTGAAGGAGCACAGCCTCGACATTTTTGAAGATGTTATCCTTCTTTTTTCTGAGCTTCAATTCCCTCATTGGTAAAATGATAAAATTGGTAAATGGTAAAATGGTAGAAAGTGAAGAACTAAAGAACCTCTTGAGGAAAGTGAAAGAGGAGAGTGAAAAAGTTGGCTTAATCCTCAACATTCAGAAAATGAAGATCATGGCATCTGGTCCCATCACTTCATGGGAAATAGATGGGGAAATAGTGGAAACAGTGGCAGACTTTATTTTTGGGGGAGCTCCAAGATCACTGCAGATGATGACTGCAGCCATGAAAATAAAAGACACTTGCTCCTTGGAAGAAAAGTTATGACCAACCTAGACAACATATTAAAAAGCAGAGACATTACTTTGCCAACAAAGGTCTGTCTAGTCAAGGCTATGGTTTTTCTAGTAGTCATGTATGGATGTGAGAGTTGGACTGTGAAGAAAGCTGAGTGCTGAAGAATTGATGCTTTTGAACTGTGGTGTTGGAGAAGACTCTTGAGAGTCCCTTGGACAGCAGAGAGATCCAACCAGTCCATCCCAAAGGAGATCAGTCCTGAATATTCATCGGAAGGACTGATGCTAAAGCTGAAACTCCAAAGCTTTGAGGTGACTTGATCTTGATGCTGGGAAAGATTGAGGGCAGGAAAAGAAGGGGACAGCAGAGTATGAGATGGTTGGATGGCATCACCAATTCAATGGACATAAGCTTCAGTAAACTCTGGGAGTTGGTGATGGGACAGGGAGGCCTGGCATGCTGCAGTCCATGGGGTTGCAAAGAGTTGAACACGACTGAGCGACTCAACTTAAAATTAGGACAGAAACTTCCTTGGTGTGTTATAGTAATTAAAAGACACAACATATGTCTGAACAATATCTGACACATAGAGATTCATGGCTGTTACTGCTGTTTTCATAGGTAACAGAACCAAAACAACTGTTAGAACCACCAGTTTAGTTCTGGGAGCAGAATAAACTAAGTAAGGTCATCGCTAATCTCAATAATAACAAATGCATAAAATCAATAATTATTAATACACCATCAATAATCAACACATTCCCTTGGCCTTAGCCCAAAGTACAAAAGCACGAAATAAATGCTATCATTAACATATCCAGTTCATGGGTCATTTTCAATATACCTCAAAGGAATCAAAATAATCTGTTTCTCTCCATTACCCATCATTTCTTAGTAAAGTCTTACTTTGTCTTAAGCAATTACTGATAATAGGAATTTATAGAAAAATGTAGCTGGAAGGTATCTTAAGCCAGTGTTCAGCAGGAGCTCAATTGGACTCGTTATGTTAAACTAACCCAGATCTTTCCAATGATTGTTTTGTATCCAGTTAATTTATTCCTTCCTGCGTCTCTCCTTAAACCTAACCCCCTACTGCTTCATTAACTGCAGCTGCTCTGCTGCCTGAGCCCACTGACTTAAAGGCAGAATCTACGGAAAACTGAGCACCTTCTGGTTGGCCTGGAAGGGCTAGCTCTCTCTCCAGTCCACTCACCTGTCCAGTCATTCAGGCCACTCGCATCATACGGCAAGAATGTCTAACTCTGGTCAGCCCACAGGCAGACTCACAGACAACAAGGACCTGAGCGCTGGTAGGCTGGAGCTGAGCCGGGAGCCCAGTGAGGGAGGAAGCGAAGATCGCACACCAGGCAAGAGGGGAGCAGTAAAGCACGGGGCGATGAGCAGGTTCCAGCCACAGGCCCGTGGGCAGAAATCCCCGAGGGACTCATCCCGCTGAGGGCAGAGCAGCTCCGCCAGCCACCCAGGCTCTCCCGGCGGGCAGCGGCGGGGCAGGGCGCCTGCTGCAAACCAGCAGCTTCTAACTAGAAGGAGCATGCCAGCGCTTCAAGCACCACCTGGCCCAGAGCTGCTGCTGCCGTCTAGTCGCGATGCTTTGTGTCCGGCTCTTGTACAGCCCCAGGAGCTGTAGCCCGCCTGGCTCCTCACCCACCGGATTTTCCAGGCAAGAGGGTTGGAGTGGCGAGCCATCCCCTTCTCCAGGGGGTCTTTCCCACCCAGGGATGGACCTCGCGGCTCCAGCCATATCTCTTGTCTTGCAGGTGGATTCTTTACTGCTAGGCCGCCAGGCACGCCCTCCCAGCACGGGGGAGTAAGTGCTGTGTAATCTTAGACCCTGTTACCCTGTTTAAGATACTCTAGGCTCCATTCTAGGCATCTGGGAGGAGAATGACCTGGCTCCCGCCCTGGATAAGCACATAATTATACTCAGGTTCAAAAACAAAGCCCCTCAGAGAACAGTGTCCACGTGCATGTACACTCACTGCAGTTTCAGAGCTACACTCTCATAATCTAGGGTTCTTTGCATGTCCAATTAACCTCTCATTTTTATTATAGTCTTGTTTCACAATGGAGACAAAGATCAAATGAAGAAAAAAAGGGCTAGAGGTTATATATTCTTTCTTGTGCATCAAGAGAAAAATAAACAAGGAAAAATTCCTGATCTTTCAGGCCCCCTGTTCCCCAGTTACAATGCTTCAGAAAGCAAAAGTTACATCTCTAGGCTTTAGAAATGAGAGAACCTGAATCCCTTAGAAACATGCTCTAAACTTCTCCTATAGGAACACAATTCCGTAATTCCATTGGGTGTTATCTTTAGACTTGTAACCCTGGAAATATGATGGGGAAGAGAAAAGCAAAACACACACAGGAAACATTCACTCCTATCCGTCACCTGCTGTCTGTTCAGTAGGTTTGTATCTGATCAGAATTAATGCGGCAGATGGAGACAAATGAACAGTGACTGCTACCTTCCTGGAATTATTTCAGGCTATTCTGTATCTCCAGCCATTTATCAGGAAGAATAAAATGGGAGACACACACACACGCTGCTCACTCACTCACACACTCACACACACACACACACACACACACACGCTGATCACTCATATACACACAAAAGACACATTCAGGAAGTCACAACTGCAGACCTAGCAGACCCCTATCCTTCGATTTATTCATTTTTTGTTTCTGGTTCAAACATAACTGCTGAGTGATTTGTAAACTCCCCAATATAACTGCTCAAGTGCATTAGCCTTCAATGACCTTCCAAGTCAATTTTTCCAAAAAATGCGAAGTAATCTCCTCTAGTCTCTGACAGATTTAATGGCCCTCTGTGCACCAAGAAAAGCATGTCTGTGTAGCTGAGGTAAGCTGTGCACTGGAGGCATTATTCAGGCACTTGGATAAAGACATAAAATGGATAAGATGGCCTTTCTATCCTCCAGAAGGTTTTCAATACGATTTATATTTTGATTTTCTGATTCAGTTGGTATTCTTGCTTTGTAATACGTTGCTGATCTCTAGGGAGCACTCAAGTTTTCTGGTTAGAGTCCAAGCCCATTTTTGAATGATCAACTTCTTGTGAAACTGGATGTTAATACAAATTAACTTTTTTTTGACCAGTGGGAACTTTTAAGTTGCCAAATGGGGTGGGGGTGGGTGCTGTCACAGAGGAAGAAGCATCTATGGTTTATGGACCTCATTAATGGGACAAAGGCTTCAAGTGTTTTAACTAGAAAAAGGCTAATACCCAGGTTTCAAATGAAACCCTAAAAGAAGCAAGAGTAAAATCTCAAATTTGATGCTACGAATATTCTAGTTTAAAATTAAAGAAAATATTCTCACATACCTTCACCAGTCTGAAACAAAGAACCATCATTTATAGTTTATGATAAGCAACTCTTGCTGTTTTCTTGGTGTTTTAAGTGCAATTTGTTTTAAATCAGGGGAAAAAAT
The DNA here is from genome assembly GCA_006408675.1 of Madoqua kirkii. NCBI lineage: Eukaryota > Metazoa > Chordata > Mammalia > Artiodactyla > Bovidae > Madoqua > Madoqua kirkii. The sequence continues at coordinate 27,371 of SJYC01055388.1, read as the reverse complement.
CAAACTAAGAACTAATCCAAATGGTTTTTTCCATCAACATTTGAATTGTTACCCATTTATTCCACAACATATTCTTTAAAATTCCCACCTCTCTACCCACTTCCCTCCTCCAGCCTTGGAAAGATCCTATTCACCTGGGAAAACAGACTTCTAATGTTTGTGACAACTGAGTCTTCTTCGCTGAACAATCACTGTCATTTGAACTAATTTTCCTTGTGATAAAGCAATTTTAATATAGCTCTTTTGAACAACCAAAAGAGAATACATTAGCTATCTCCATATCACAGTCCTTCACAATGCATGATTGCTTTGTAACGCTTCTTTATATAAATCACATTTCATTATTTTGATACAGAATATCTGTTTAGATATAAGATGTCTTTGACTCTACCTTTAGACTGCATATGCCGTAAAGTTGGTATTTTCTCACTTCCCAACGTTCCCAATTAATTGTAAGCAAATACTGATTTAATGAATGTTAGTTGAAAGGGTATTGGGCTTTAAGATATAGTTGGGGGGAAAAAAACAATGCACTTGGCTTCTAAATCATAATGACGGACAACTGATCTCTCTCATGATTAATCTTCATGTATTCATATAAATGGAAGTCCTATGTATATATCTACCCTCATACTGTTTTGAGAATCAAATAAGTTATTAGCTATTAAACACTTAGAAAAGTTCCTGGCATACTGAGGTCAGACATCAATAACTGTTAGACACTAATGTTACTATTTATAAACTATTCTCATTAGTTTCTCCCGAGCACCCAGCCCCTAGTCCAGCCACAGTTCCTCTCCCCGCCACCCTTCAGTCCTTGGGCTTTCAGGGGGACTGCCACCTAACTCTCTCGGCAGCTTCAAGGAAGTAGGCAGGGGACTGAATGCACCAAATGGCGTGCTGGTACTCAAGGGCACACAGGGTCACCAAGAGCCAAGCTTCCCAGTTTAAACCAGGCCAGCGGTGGTCATGTGCTGATGTGAGAGCTGGACCATAAAGAAAGCAGAGCACCAAAGAATTGACGCTTTGGAACCGTGGTGTTGGAGAAGACTCTTGAGAGTCCCTTGGACAGCAAGGAGATCCAACCAGTCCACCCTAAGGCAAATCAACTGTGAGAATTCGCTGAAAGGACTGATGCTGAAGCTCCAACACTTTGGCCACCTGATGTAAACAGCTGACTCATAGAAAAGACCTTGATGCTGGGAAAGACTGAGGGCAGGAGAATAAGGGGACAACAGAGGATGAGGTGGTTGGATGGCATCACCGACTCAAAGGACACGAGATAGTGAAGGACAGGGAAGCCTGGCATGCTGCAGTCCATGGGGCTGCAAAGCGTCAGACACGACTTAGTGGCTGAACAACAACCAGAGAGAGTAAAGATGAATGTAAGCTGCAATATGGAGAGCGAGAGGAGGAGACCCGAGAGGAGGGGGAAGACAGCGGGGAGGAGACCGACGGCATCATCTGAGCCCCCGAGTCCACCAGTCTGTCCCCTAAACTTACAAGAGCCATACAGCCCTTAGGCCTGTTCTTTTGAGTTTCAGCCAGCTTAAGGTATACATTCAGATCAGATCTAAACGTCTATCAACTGCAGCCAATAAAAAGCTCTGACAAATACAACCACTGATTCTTCATCTGACAAAAGAAAGAGCTGGCAGAATAAACTCTACTGCACTTCTAAAGCCTGTGCTGATGTGGCAATGATCTCACCGCCAGTAGCTCAGGTGAGTCTCTCCAGATGACCCCAACCAGTCGGAGCAGTGGTCCCCGGCCTTTTTGGCAGCAGGGACCGGTTTTGTGGAAGACAATTTTTTCACAGACCAGAGGGTGGGGTAGAAAGGCGGGGAGTGGTTTCAGGATGCCCTGGTGGCTCAGATGGTAAAGAATCTGCCTGAAGTGCAGAAGACCTGGGTTCAATCCCTGGGTGGGGAAGATCCCCTGGAGAAGGAAATGGCAACCCACTCCAGCCTTCTTGCCTGGAAAAGCCCATGGGAGGAGCCTGGCCGGCTACCATCCATGGGGTTGCAAAGAGTCTGACATGACTGAGCGACTTCGCTTTCACGTACATACATTTGTTGTGCACTGTATTTCTGTTATTATTGTTACCTCAGCACCACCTAAGATCCTCAGGCATTAGACCCTGCAAGCTGGGGACCCCTGGTTTAGAGTCTGTAACAAGCGCAGCATCTTTTACTCCCTAGAGGAGGCTGAGGTTGCAAGGAGGTGGTTCTCCTACCACAAGGCTGATGTTGACTTCGAACAGTATTTCACACACCAGATCCTCTTCCCACACAGAAAGGGAAAAAGTGGATACAACAGCTGCTTTTCCTCTTGAACGAAAGTCCACTTCATCGTGAACACAGCAAGACAGCAACATGCAAAAGCCAAAGCAAAGGACCTAAGATGCTGCAGTGTTTTATAAAGCGAAACTCATCTGGTCGTAGTGGATTTTCAAAACAATTGAGAGAAAGTAAACATTCGTGAACCACAACCCCAGCAAGCTGTCCAAGGACTGCTGTCTTCATCTTCTGAAATTAGGAAAAGAGACTATCAGCTCTGTGGCAGCTCCGAGCAGGGCAGTTAACCTGAGTTCTAAACTTGGCATCATCACTCAGAAGGTACGAGTAAGTTGAGGGAACTGACCTGAAACGTACTTCAGTTTCCCTACCTGGGATATATGAGGCTTGGCAAAGGTGATATCCAAGATCCACAGAGGTTTTTCAGTTCTCCAGTTCTATGAGATCCTAGAAGACTGGAAGTGTGGGCAGAACCTCCTCAAAGAGACTTCTTTTCAGATTGAGAGCTGTAAGAAGGGAAAAAAGGGGGTTTTCATTTTACACGTGAACACTGAAAACAAGACATGACAAGCAATCAAGGATTGGTAAACTAGAACTGTCAAGGAGAGACAGCTTTTCAGAGGGGAGTTATTTGAAGATCTTTTAGAAAAATGGCCCATAAGAGAGCTTCAAAGTCTGGAGACTGAAACTTATAATATTCCTTGGGAAAGTGCCATTTTATTTTTTAAGTGTTTTAAAGGGCTTTCTTTCCTTCTCATTTTTTAAAGATGTGTATTACCAAAGACAATGTTTACATAAGAGACACAGAAAAACATAGCTTCCTCTTCCTGCCATCATCTTTTTCAGGCCTTAGGGGTTTTCGTGTTTGTTTTCTCTGTTAGACCAAGATCAAGGTTGAGCGGGGGTATAGAGGAAGTGGAAGGTGCTGGAAAGTTCCTCTTTCAATTAGCATCTTTATCAGGACTGCTGGCCACACTTAATGCGGTGACATTCCTCTAATGCAGAGACACAGCAGGGCAGAGATTTCCAGTTAATGAAGCCTGAGTCTGTCCTGCTCGAATCTCCAGACTCCCAGGCCCGGCTTCCCCTCGCCATTCTGTCTTGGAGATTCAAACTTCTAACCTCAGTATTTGTTCTTTATAGATGCTGACGTTAATCCACAAATAATTTTTAAGCTTTATTCACTCCAGTCTTCGAGAGAGTGTGTCCCATAGTGCAGACAGTTGGAGAAGTTATTTATTAAGCAAGCACCTTGGAAATGGAGCCTTGAAAATGCGATTTCTATTGGCTGTAAATGCCAAGAACGTCAATATTCATTATGCTGGCTTAGCAGGAAGCTATTTTTCATCAATTGCCAGAACGATCCACCTTAACAAACAGCCAACACCATGAGAAAAATTTAAGTAGAGTAATTAACATACTTAATCGATTAAGTCAGGAGAAACTAAAAGGAGGGCCTCTTTCTGTCTTATCATAGATCAGCTGCCCTGAAGGGTTGGATAAAATGGTTTTGAGCAGTTATCAGATGCTCTTATCAAGGACTCAAAGGAGCACTGGAAGCAATTAAACCAACGCATGATGTTTTCCTCTATGACCTGAATTCATATCTGATCCCATGTACTTCGGCATACAACTAACACATCCAACTCAGTTTTGCTTAAAAGTCACTCATTTGGACATTTCTCATCAGTTCAGATCTGGCATCTTTGAAAAAAATCCATTTCTTAGGCACCCTATATAATTCTATAAAGATTCATTACTAGCAGAAATCAAAGTCATCATCTACAAAACCTTCTGAAAGTTAGAGGAACCACCCTTCCTATGCTGTGATGTGAAATGATTAGGTTGCAATAAGGATGCTAGCAATTTGTCTTTTGTACTGTGAGATTATCCTATTATTTTGTGGCTGGAGAAAACATTTTTCAGTACCTTTAAATCTAATTATACCAACATTAATTTTTTTTTTTAGAGGTGCCAATAGCTTGACTGATAAGAACATCGACTCCTGATATATTCTTTCACTTGAGTATGCACCCAAGGTTATAGTAATGAGATGTAAATAGCCTGAAGCACTTATTCTGACATAGGCTTTATTTTTCAACTTAGAGTCCAGGTAACACCCACAAATCCATCTCTGTCTGAAAAAAAGAATACTTCCACACATAAGATAGGCAACACCTGGTAGCCAAATGTTTATAAGCAAAGCACAGTGGTCCTTGAATGAGCTGCGAGTCTGGAATGAATCAATAAAATAACTTCCAAGAGCTAAAAACCCTTAATTATTTGTGGAAAACAGTTTCTACCTATTTTAGGGACTGCTGCTAACTCATGTTCTACCATAACAGCAATAAGCGGGGGCAGTAACGATAACAGCAACACGGACCTAAGCTGGATGTTCGATAAGATGTTTTAGGATACTTCATCTCATTTGATCTTCACAACGTCTCCGAGAGGCAAGTATTTTTCTTCTTGCGTGCTCAGTCACTCAGTCGTGTCCAGTTCTTTGCAACCCCGTGGACTGCAGCCGCCAGGCCCCTCTGTCCATGAGACTCTCCAGGAAGAGCACTGGAGTGGGTGCCATGGCTCCTCCAGGGCATCTTCCCATGAATGATGTTAAAAATAAAACATTTCTTTTCAAATTCAAAAAAAGTAAGAATTAGGGGAAAAAAAAATGGGAGTTAGGAAGACAGTGCCAACAAGCGACCTGTCTCTCACCAGCGTCTAGGAGCCAGCTGGTGGGAAGGAGGGCGCTGACGGCCTCGCCTGTCTGCCCGCCTGAGAGCAGCAGCGCATTCCACAGCTGCCGAGAAGCACGCCGGCTCAGGGCTTCCGAGTCATGAGAGTGTCTGCGCAAGGGAGACAGAACGTCACGCTCCAGCAACACAAGCTGACCAGGAAACTGAAGCCACCGCTGATCCCGGCCCTCCCTCCTCACAGCGGCCTTGGCTGGAGCAAGACAGACACCGAGAACTGGGCCCTGGTCTCCGGCTGCCATTCAACACGAGAGCAGCTGGCTATTTATGATTTACAGCACCGAGGAGAACAGCACCTCACCGCAACCCACTGAACTGGGTTCTCCAGGAAATCTTGATCTCAGGGAAGCCACCAACTGCTGGGCGGAACTGACCAAACCTTCCCCCACCTGGCGCTCCCCCGACTCAGCTGCTGGCCGCGCCGCCTGCCACAGCTCCCCGGCTTCAGCTCCTGACGCTCATTCTGATGCTCAGTGCACAACCACAAGGCTCTGTCTTAAGTCTTAACAGACGAATGCGCACATCCACACCGCGAGTGCAGAGACACAGATCTATGGATTGCATGCATGTGCACGCACGGTGCTCACTCAGCCGCGCCTGGCGCTGCGACTCCACGGGCGGCAGCCTGCCTCCGTCCACGGGATTTTCCAGGCAGGCGCACTGGAGTGCTGTGGTGCTGGCCCTGCGTGCTGTCCCTGACCCCGGGGTGGGCACGGCGCACTGGGAGCTGGAGGGGCCTCTGGAGCCGCACCCTCGTCTCCCCTCCCAGCGGGGACTGCAGCATGCTGCATCCTCTCCGCTCCGGCTGACCCCAGGGACCCGCTGGGCACAGTGGGGAGGCCAGGGCCTTTCAGGTCAGCTCGCGGACGGCTACCGCACAAAGCAGCCCCAGCCAAGCAGGGACCTCGGGAGCACGCGCCCAGCGCCGTAAGTGATCTCAGCTGTTCAGTTCAGTTGAGCTGTTGCTCAGTCGTGTCCGACTCTTTGTGGCCCCACGAATTGCAGCACGCCAGGCCTCCCTGTCCATCACCAGCTCCCGGAATCATGCTGTTCATGGGGTTCTCAAGGCAAGAATACTGAAGTGGCTTGCCATTCCCTTCTCCAGTGGGCCACATTCTGTCAGACCTCTCCACCATGACCCACCCGTCTTGGGTGGCCCCACAGGCATGGCTTAGTTTCATTGACTTAGACAAGGCTGTGGTCCGTGCGATCAGACTGACTAGTTTTCTGTGATTATGGTTTCAGTCTGTCTGCCCTCTGATGCCCTCTTGCAACACCTACCGTCTTACTTGGGTTTCTCTTACCTTGGGTGTGGGGTATCTCTTCACAACTGCTCAAGCAAAGCGCAGCCGCTGCTCCTCACCTTGGACAAGGGGTATCTCCTCATCCCCGCAACTCCTGACCTTGAACGTGGAGTAGCTCCTCTCGGCCCTCCTGCGCCCATGCAGCTGCCACTCCTTGGACATGGGGTTGCTCCTGCCGGCCACTGCCCCTGACCTCTCAGCTATTACACAGTCCTTATTTATAAAACGTGGGGTGAGAAAGCCTGAACGTTCCACCTGGGCTAATTTACTCTCTCCCCACAGGCAGGTTGCCATTTCCTTCTCCAGGGTATCTTCCTGAACCAGGGACTGACTGAAGCTGAGTCTCCCATACCTCCTGCATTGGCAGGCAGATTCTTTACCATGGCGTCCATCTGGTAAGCCCCAAACCACATGTGTGAACACATACACACACACATGTATATACAGATATCTGTACATGTGCACACATACACATGTGCATATATATACCTGAATATTTATATTCACCTATACAGATACATACAAACATAGGTATATAAACACCTACATGCATATTTACATAGATATGTATGCATATACATATATATTTTATATAAATATGCATAAAAATGCACACATACATGCTTAAATATACGAAGGCATCAATGTGAACACATGTGTCTATGTACACACATATATCTATGTGTTTGGGGGCCTCCCAGGTGGCCCCAGTGGTAAAGAACCTGCCTGCTGATGCAGGAGACCTAAGAGACTCTGGTTCAATCCCTGGGTCGGGAAGATCCCCTAGAGGAGGGCATGGCAACCCACTCCAGTATTCTTGCCTAGAGAATCCCACAGACAGTGGAGCCTGGCGGGCTACAGTCCACAGGGTCGCAAAGAGTTGGACACGACTGAAGTGACTTAGCATGCACACATACATGTGCACGTGTGTATTACAGACATGTACATGTGTAGTATTCAACACATATATGCACAGTAAGTGTACTCAGTCATGCCCAACTCTTTGTGCCTCCATGGACTGCAGACCACCAGGCTCCTCCATCCATGAGAATACTGGAGTGGGGTGCCACTCCCTACTCCAGGGGATCTTCCCAACCCAGGGATCAATCCCACGCCTCTTGCATCTCCTGCGTCGATAGGCAGATTCCTTACCAGCAGCGCTGCCATGAAAGCCCATTTACATATGCACAGGTGTAAACACATCTACAATCACACACATGCACTGACAGAGAACACACAAAGTTCACATTGACCAGTGATTCACAAAACCCATGAAGGAGAACGCTCTTCTCTTGGAAGCACAAATCTATATACCTCTACATCAAGCAGGTATTGCTAAGGATGGAGCAGACAGTGAAATCAGGAAATGGAAACCAGGTTAAAATAATTCAAAGAAAAGAAGGAGCAGGGATTTATGAGTTGTGAATGATTCAAACGGTAAATCGTGTGTGTGTGTTTTAATATAGACTCCTTGCTAATCCAATGAAAGTGCAGTTCTTTTGCCTGGGGAAAAGAAACAGTAATACATTCATAACTCTGGTCAGGAGCTCAGTCTGTCCCAGATCTGTCCACAGTTAACAATACTTTAACCTGGAGACTTTCAGTAGATTCTTCTAACCTCCATTTCCTTTCCCAAGAGATCACAGATTCATCAGAAAAATATTGCTCATAGTAGAAACCTCCCCCTCATTTGTATTTTTGAAAGTCTCTGAATTTTATTTGCTATAACTGTCTAGTATTAAGATACATTATATATAATCAGAAAAATCATACACGCTAGCCTTCCTTCAAAACCCTCAAACTAGAAACTATGGCAAAATTTCTAACTCAAATTTCTAACACTTTCTATGACCTTGAAAAACACAAGAAAGAAGTCAGATGCTAATATGAGAAGCTTACATAGGATCTATATATTAGGAAGTGTTTTCTTAGTATTAACTTACAGCTGCACAACATCCATGTAGACTGATCTACACGGGCAAATCTTTCATTTTGGAAAGGGCCTTGGGCAAATATTAGTATTTGTGAACATAATTCCTTTCTTAAGATCAGTAAAATATATCTCTTTACTTTTGAAATTTGGATCTGATTGTAGTTCAAAGACTTTCTCTAGAAGACCTCTAACTTAAAAGAAAAATCAAACCAGGCACAAAAGAAGATTTTGTAATGAGATTTAAAAAGAGCCAGAGGCAGAACCACACTTTTGAGGAGAGAAACAAAGGAAGGGCAGGCACCTGCTTCTGTCTGTGAGGCCGACATCGTCCATGACTGCCAATTTCAGAAGGCGACAACAGTAATCTCTACCCTTCAAGAGCAACAACTGTTCGCTTGTCTAGCACGTAGACAGACAGTGGAGCCTGGCGGGCTACAGTCCACAGGGTCGCAAAGAGTTGGACACGACTGAAGTGACTTAGCATGCACACATACATGTGCACGTGTGTATTACAGACATGTACATGTGTAGTATTCAACACATATATGCACAGTAAGTGTACTCAGTCATGCCCAACTCTTTGTGCCTCCATGGACTGCAGACCACCAGGCTCCTCCATCCATGAGAATACTGGAGTGGGGTGCCACTCCCTACTCCAGGGGATCTTCCCAACCCAGAGATCAATCCCACGCCTCTTGCATCTCCTGCGTCGATAGGCAGATTCCTTACCAGCAGCGCTGCCATGAAAGCCCATTTACATATGCACAGGTGTAAACACATCTACAATCACACACATGCACTGACAGAGAACACACAAAGTTCACATTGACCAGTGATTCACAAAACCCATGAAGGAGAACGCTCTTCTCTTGGAAGCACAAATCTATATACCTCTACATCAAGCAGGTATTGCTAAGGATGGAGCAGACAGTGAAATCAGGAAATGGAAACCAGGTTAAAATAATTCAAAGAAAAGAAGGAGCAGGGATTTATGAGTTGTGAATGATTCAAACGGTAAATCGTGTGTGTGTGTTTTAATATAGACTCCTTGCTAATCCAATGAAAGTGCAGTTCTTTTGCCTGGGGAAAAGAAACAGTAATACATTCATAACTCTGGTCAGGAGCTCAGTCTGTCCCAGATCTGTCCACAGTTAACAATACTTTAACCTGGAGACTTTCAGTAGATTCTTCTAACCTCCATTTCCTTTCCCAAGAGATCACAGATTCATCAGAAAAATATTGCTCATAGTAGAAACCTCCCCCTCATTTGTATTTTTGAAAGTCTCTGAATTTTATTTGCTATAACTGTCTAGTATTAAGATACATTATATATAATCAGAAAAATCATACACGCTAGCCTTCCTTCAAAACCCTAAACTAGAAACTATGGCAAAATTTCTAACTCAAATTTCTAACACTTTCTATGACCTTGAAAAACACAAGAAAGAAGTCAGATGCTAATATGAGAAGCTTACATAGGATCTATATATTAGGAAGTGTTTTCTTAGTATTAACTTACAGCTGCACAACATCCATGTAGACTGATCTACACGGGCAAATCTTTCATTTTGGAAAGGGCCTTGGGCAAATATTAGTATTTGTGAACATAATTCCTTTCTTAAGATCAGTAAAATATATCTCTTTACTTTTGAAATTTGGATCTGATTGTAGTTCAAAGACTTTCTCTAGAAGACCTCTAACTTAAAAGAAAAATCAAACCAGGCACAAAAGAAGATTTTGTAATGAGATTTAAAAAGAGCCAGAGGCAGAACCACACTTTTGAGGAGAGAAACAAAGGAAGGGCAGGCACCTGCTTCTGTCTGTGAGGCCGACATCGTCCATGACTGCCAATTTCAGAAGGCGACAACAGTAATCTCTACCCTTCAAGAGCAACAACTGTTCGCTTGTCTAGCACGTAGTAAACTATAGGAGAAACGGGAACAAAGGAGAAACACCGATTTTGACTCGACTGCTTGAGAAAGGAGGTGTAGACAGACGGGGGAAATGCTTTTGTCCTGATGAAAGGTGATTCACAGTGGCCAGCTGGACGGGTGGAGAACTCTGGAATCTGTTAGCTTGATGTTATTACATCACTTCATCTCCTATCCTCCTCCGCTTTTGCCAGACAGGTATCTGGAAAGCAAACATGTATCCACCACCCAGATGTAATGAAATGCAATTAAGAATTTATCTTTCTCTGACAATTATAAGAGCAATCTTCAGAGGAAACCATCTAAACTTACAAGGATTCTACTTTATCTTAGAGTTCCACTTTAACTAATGGTTTCTAAATTACCTGAGTGGAAAATTAAGAATGCACAACTTCACTTAAGGATGCATTAGGAACAAAGTGCTTCTGCAGTAACGCTTTCATTAACGAAGCTATGTACACTGCATTAAAAGCACACATCTCTTTCTTTAGAATACAGGTAAAGAGATGAAGTAATCTGTTTGAATTACGATCTCTGGGGCCAGGACTGTGTTTAGACTTCTAAAATGGATAAATTTCAGATTTTTAAAAACTGTTATCCAACACTGACTTCCAAATGCAACCACTTTCTCCCTTGCTTTCCCATTTAAGGTCTAAATGATTTCTGCTTCAAAAACTATTTGAATTGTTTTGAGTGGGGGAAAGGGAGGAGCTACTTTGTAAAAGAAAAACAACTGCATTGAAAAATTGACAAATAAAAGAAAAAATGTAGAAAACATCAAAGGCCTTATAGACAAGCGCTTCCTAAACTTTCACGTGTGACGTATGTTTGGATCCACCTGTAGATCCTGCTACAATGCAGACTCGGATTCAGTAGGCCAGGGAAGAGCCCGTGATTCTATATTTCCAGCACGGTCCCCCTGAGACAGCAACACCACGCGCCCTCCCAGGACCTCACTTCCAGGATGAAGGAACCAGGAAAATCACTCTCAGCCTGCCCTGTCACATGACCCATGAAGAACATATGCAAGTGCACAGAAGTGCTTTCCGCAGGGCACCCAAGGGCTTCAGGCTCCCAAGACAGGCGGTCATTCCATCCCTATGCGCTCAAGAGAGCACCGTTGAGACACTGGCGCAACAAAGTGTCAGTGAAATCTAGAGCTGGCACTGCTTTATAATAACACAAGTAAATCACTTACAGACTCTGTTTTATTTTCACCGTACTGGCTAGCCTCCTGCCTACTGCTATTCCTTGGGAGAGCTACGACATGAGTCACGAAGTGCCGTGCCAACGCAGGAGACCTGGGTTAGATCCCTGGATCAGGAAGATCCCCTGGAGAAGGATACGGTAACCCAGTCCAGTATTCTTGTCTGAGAAAGCCCATGGACAGAGGAGCCTGGCAGGCTACAGTCCATGGGGTTGCAGAGAGTCAGACATGACTTAGTGACTAAATAGCAACAACATTAAATAAGCAAAGGCTTCCCTAGTGGCTCAGTGGTAAAGAATTCGCCTGCCATGAGCAGAGATTAAGTGTGATCCCTGGGTCAGGAAGATCCCCTGGAGAAGGAAACGGCCACCTGCTTTGGTGTTCTTGCCTGGAAATCCCATGGACAGAGGAGCCTGATTGGCTATAGTCCATGGGGTGGGAAAAGAGTCAGACAGGACTTAGCAGCTAAACAACAATTAAGTAAAAACATTCCTGCTGCCATTTAGCCTGGAGCAAATTTACAGAGCTGTGCATAGAAGCAGCTCATCAATAAATCAGGTTTTTAATCTGGGAGCCAATACTCAGGTGAGTCTCCTCAAATTAGAGTGTTTCTTCTTCTCTGCAGTCATTTAATAAGCGTGGCCGGCCTTTTCTGACCAGAAGACACATAGGCCTCTCCTATCTTGGTTTTAGCTACTCTGAAGGATAAGAACTTCATTGAGGAACCTTCCAAAATACCCACACTCACAACAACTCGTCTTTATATTACTCAGACTGTTTTAAAAATTATCCACCCTAGACGTGTTCTCTCAAACTGACCAAAAAAAAAAAAATCATTGAGCTATTTATATGGAAACAGACATAGAAACTGTACTTATTTTTCAACTCAATTCCCAAGTATTATTCCATACTAAGAACTACTGTTCTAAACAAGAAAATAATATGTCCCAATGCAGTTTTAAGCTTAACAGTCGAATGCTAGCCCAATATTCTTATTGGTGCCTGGTCGTAGTACGCTCACACAAAAGTATCTGCCGGTAGATAAATCTGGAGACTCAATGAACAGTACTGTCTAAGGAAACATTGGCGGACTAAAACACGCTCCCTTTCGTGACAGGGTCGCCTCAGCCACAATTCACTGAATTAATCAGGGCTTTCCACTTAGACTCATCGTTCTTAATACTGGAGGCTAGGAGCAGGGAATTAAAACAACCTCCCTGAGATTCTTTGTTTCAACAGCCTGTAACTTAAAAAATGACACAAGTTACTCAAGATATATTTATCCACATCACAAGCCTGTGTACCATGGCTTATGTCAGTGACTGCATTCCATTCTTCATTTTCAATCCATTGTTTTTATCACATTATGTTTAAAATATTAAGGCCCTGAACATATCTTCCCACTGGTTTGCAAACTGGCCCCTGAACGCAGAGGGCAGGGAGGGACAGAAGAAAGAGAAATCCATTGGGGATGGGTAGTTTTAACAAAAAAGGCAACTTACACATGAAGTCTGTCCTGGGATCTGGAAGACAGCATATCTCTGCATGTGCCTGCCAGAATCTTAAGTTGATACAGTCCAGGCACACAGTGGGACTTCCCAGTTGACTCAGTGGAAAAGAATCCACTGCGATGCAGGAGACCCAGGAGATGCGAGTTCAATCTCTGGGTCTGATAGATTCCCTGGAGGAGGGCATGGCTACCCACTCTAGTATTCTGGCCTGGAGGATCTTATGGACAGAGGAGCCTGGTGGGCTACAGTCCACGGGGTCACAAGGAGTCGGACATGACTGAGCAACTGAGCACAGCCAGGCATGTAGTCCAGACGGTCTAACACCACCTTCCTATCTCAGGGCCACGCCCTCTAACAGCGTCTATGTGGGGACAGTGGGCAGGGTGTAGACTTCTGGGGGTGGGGTAGGTGCCCCTAGTTGTCCTGATCCAGCTCCAGGATGAACTGGAGGTCATGCCCCTCCCTGACCTCCCTCAACCCTGACGTCTGTCGGCTCCAGCAAAGGCACAACTGAAATCTCAGCAGAGGTTTTCCGGGTACAGTCGACTGAGAGTTGCCCAAGGGTGACTGAATGGTGGAGAAACACGTTGGAGAAAAATGATCGAGATAAAGAGAAAGGAATAAAATCCAGAAACGGCCATGTTTAAAACAGCAAGGCAATTGTAAATGACAGCCTAGACTGAGCTTTAACCACACTGAACATTTTTTGTTCTGTGTCCACGTGAAACCAAAGCGACTAGTCAGTTGCAAGTGTCAACTACAATAACAGCAAACAGGAGCAGGTGTGACGCTTCCTTCTGCTTCCAATGCTGGATTCCTGTTCCCACTGGTCAGCGCGCCAACACCGGGGCACAGCTTGCGCCGCTGATTCAAACAACCGCACCAACAAAACGGAAACAGGTGGAGGTACTTGACTCGAGGGCGACAAACACCTCCGCCTTCCCTCTCCACTCTGATGAGCGTTCCAGCAGTTTCTCCTGTCCTCCTTCGAGAAGGAAGGAGAATTCTGACCCGCGCTTCTCCCTGAAGAATTAGGAGGCTCCGAGGTGACACTGTCAGTACAGCCTTTTCAACCCCACAGCGAGGCCACTTTCTGGAGGAATCAGCAGCCATTACAAGGAGAGGAAGCGGGTGCTTCTTCGCTGTTCTGTCAGTTTGGCCTCTTGTCCTTGAAGAAATAAAAGCCCGCTGCGAAGAAATACTTCAGAAAACCTCAGTCTAAGAAAAAGAAATCTCTTCTTCTCGTCACCTTTTCGTTTTTGCTTTTGTAGTTGCCCGCGCTGGTATCACTGCTTCAAAAAAACAAAAAGGTGCCCACGAGCGCACGTCTGAGACACGCGCTAGACAAGAATAGCCGCGGGGCTCCTGAGGAAAGGGCGCTCACTCTCTCTGAAGCTAGACTTGTCCGTTACCAGCCTTCTCAAGCCGGGCCCCACGAGCGTCTCCCGCCGGGCGTCGCCTCCTCGCACGCACCCTCTCCCCCCTCTCCCGGCAGGCCCCGCGCGCGCCGCCCTTTCGGGCCTCGCGGCGGGTGGGCGGGGCCGGCGGAGTTCTCCCGGGAGCGCTCAGCCGGAAGCCCAGGCTCCAGGAGCGGCTCTACGCGTGGCTGGGCGCAGCCGTCCTGAGCTGAGAGTTGCGGCTGGGCTTCTGCCCACAGAGCCCTCGGGTGCCTGTGCGGGAGGCGGTGTTGCCCCAGGAGCTCTGGGCTGAATGCAGGGTGAGAGGCAGTCCCTTGTGAGCCAGTGGCTCCAGGCTAAGCACAAAGGGAGGAATAAAGAAAAGATTGGACTTTCTTACCCCAATTCTAGTTTGATTTCCCTGGAATTGTAAATGAGCTTTGCTGGTGATGCATGCAGTATCGTTGCAGCAAAAACAAAAATGAGTGAGCAGCCTTTGGCTCATACCAGCCAAACGGGCCTGCGACAGGTAAACAATCTTGCTTATTCTTTAACTGTTACTACTAACACACACTTGTAGCTGGACTTGTCCCTCACAAAGCTAATTACTCTCTGACTCCATGTAGATGATACTCTGCATCTGGCGCAGTTCTCCCCCTACACTTTCTTGTAGGATTCTGCATCTCGAAAGGAAGAAGCTCACAGCCAATAACTTCCGGGACACCAGACCGGGTTTCTGAGCCTCCTGACACCAGCTTTTGGCTGTAAAATTGCAAGGGGGAAAATGTATATACATACAAGAACTTCTTTCTATTTCCTCCAAACTCTGTCTCTATATTTTTTTATCCGGCACCAGTGGACATGGGTGAGGGGAAAGATTTTGGCAGCAGTATTTCATTATATTAACTGGTTGGATTGGCTAAAAGGTAGCGTTTTTAAACGTTTTGTAGCTGGAGATGTTCCCATCTCACTTGATGCCTGTGACACTACATTGGAGGGGCCAGAGCAGACCGTGCCCGCCCAACAGTGAGGGGAGCCGCAGGCGCAGGGCAGGAAGGCAGGATTGTCCTGCACCAGCTCCATCTCTGCCCCTCCCTCCTGGGCGCAGAGCCGAGCCACACACAGGCGAGGCCATTCACGAAGCACCATCATTGTGGCATTGTGGCACACTCCTGTTCTGGACTCACCCATCTGCTGCACACAGTCCAGCTAAGGCAGGAAAAGCTGAGGACTCTCGAAACTGGCCTAAAGGGCTCGAAAAATGTTCATCTATGGCTTCCAAACAGAATATCCTTTTCCATCAAAGGTGGGGGAGGCAGTTGATTCTGACTCGAGGAATATTCTATCAATCATTTGAAAATATTCCTATAGATAATCAGAATACATACTCATGACGTAACATGTATGTATGTTGGTCCAGACTTTAAGCTATATGCTATTTTGAATGTTGCGAGTCCTATCCCTGGGTTAGGAAGATCCTCTGGAGGAGGAAATGCAGCCCACTCCAGTATTCTTGCCTGGAGAATCTCATGGACAGAGGAGCCTGGTGGGCTACAGTCCGTGGGGCTGCAAAAGAGTCCAACATGACTGAGCAGATTTTGAATGTTAGCATAATATGCCATCACCTAGATATCTTTATTATGTGAAATCCCAAGATGGTCAAGTCAGAAACCGAGGCACCAACCTCGTGTCTCTGCCCCACCTTTCTAGACCCCATCAAGCTCAGCGCCAGATCAGATCTGTCTTCTCTGCATTCTCTGTCTGCGCTCTGGGCTCGGGCCTCCATCACTGCTTGTCTCCATCACTGCTGTCTTCAGCAGCCTCGGACCTGCATTCCCCATTCCGTTCCTCAGGACTGGTTGTCATGCAGGGTTTGCCTGCCGGTGGGGGAGGAGGGGGTGCCGTCCTGATATGGCTTTACTCTTCCTCTCCCAAACCATAAATCAAGGCACCAGGCTTTGCAGTCTCCCTAGAGGAATGGGCACACTTTCAAAATGTACCAGTCACTTGTGTGTGCTACTAGTAGCCCTGTGTGTGTGTGTGTGTGTGTGTGCATGCTCAGTCATGTCCGACTCTTTGTGACCCTGTGGACTGTGGCCCACCAGCCTCCTCTGTCCGTGGGATTTCCCAGGCAAGAATACTAGAGTGAGTTGCCATTTCCTTATCTAGGGGATCTTCCTGACCCAGGGATTGAACTTGCATCGCCTGCATTGCAGGCAGATCTTTACTGCTGAGCCATCAGGGAAACCCACTAGTAACCCTGCTGCTGCTGTTAAGTCGCTTCAGTTGTGTCCAGCTCTGTGTGACCACATAGACGGCAGCCCACCAGGCTCCCTCGTCCCTGGGATTCTCCAGGCAAGAGCACTGGAGTGAGTTGCCATGTCCTCCAATGCATGAAAGTGAAAAGTGAAAGGGAAGTAGCTCAGTCGTGTCTGACTTAGCGACCCCATGGACTGCAGCCCACCAGGCTCCCCCATCCATGGGATTTTCCAGGCAAGAGTACTGGAGTGGGTGCCATTGCCTTCTACTACCCATCAAAGTGAATTTTCTAAGATGACCACCTAGTGTTCGTCCTTTGCTGAAATCCTTCTTTTCAAAGGCTTGGGGACCGTTGCTCTAAGGGTAGAGTGAGTAAAGCCCATACTTCTTTTTAATGTGGATTTCAAAGCTGTGAATCACATTTGCCGAGCGCATCTCCTTGCTTTCGCTCTCTGCGATTCGTGCTCCAGTCACGTGATACCAACTGCAGGAACTCCACCCCGCGTCTGGCTCCGTGGCTCAGGATGCAGACCTGCACCTTGACAGCGTGTCCATCAGCGCACTTACTGGATGGGCACGGTCCACAGCTGAGCTCATCTTGGAGCCCCTATTGTCTGGTAGGGCCTTTGGTATTCTGGAAACATTAACAGTTGTCAAATTGCTTTAATAGGACATCAGAAGTCACACGTTCATTCTTCAGCTGATGTTCCCAAAACCTCACAGGTGCTGGGGTGGAGAGGGTTGACAAGAGAGCTAGCAGAATGGATGTTGAATATTCAAGCTCTGACACTTATATTAAAAATCTGTCAGTGAGAGGGAATGAGAAGCATCCTAGTTTCATTTACTCCACTGTGACTTTAAATGATTCCCTCGTCAAGGGAAAGCATGTGTGGAATTACTTAGGGTAAGACGATAAAAAAAAAAAAAAAAGTCAACCATTAGTGAGAAGTTAATTTTGCTTTCAAATCCTTGGTTAACTTTTGAGTTGATTTTGATATGCTCATTTGTAGCTCTCTTTTACAGCAAAGCTTCCAAAGACTTATGAAAGGTGTGGCAATTACAAAAGAAAGAGTTCTATGAAAGAATATCGTGGGAGGGGGACTTCTCTGGCAGTCTGGTGGTTAAGACATTGCCTTACAACACAGGGGTGCAGGATTGATCCCTGGTCCAGGAACTAAGATCCCACATGCCCTGTGACCAAAACACCAAGGTATAAAACAGAAGCAATATGATATTAACACCAAATTCAGTAAAGACTTTTAAAATGGTCCACATCAAAAAAGAATCTTTGCTAAAAAAAGAGAAAGAACATGGGGGTACTTGTGTGACACACGTGTGCACAGACACACACAGAGTAGATCAAGCTTCACGGTGAGGTCCTTTTGGTCACCTAGATCTTATAAATCTTGACGTCAGCATTACCTGTGACCACACTGTAGGCATCCATATAATTAGAAACCGTGTTCCACTCGTGCTTAAAGCCCCCCCGGCTCCCCACCAGATCCTGAGCACGGCTTGCTGTGTCATTCATTACCCAGGTCTTTCCCACCTCTCCAGTCACACAAAGCACCAGCCTTTGCTCTGTCACGAGAAGCTCCTTACAACCCCCAAACAGGCCATGGTCTTTCCCACATCCTTCTGTTCCCCCGCCAGGCCCTTTCCCTGTGTCTCTGCCTGTCAGAAATGCCTTTTGTCTTTCAAACTACCCCTCTGATATTATCCCTCCTATAAAATCCCACCATAGTGAACATCTCTTAATTTTGTTTGCCTGACAATTTTATATGCCAGTTATATCTCAATAAAGCTGGAGAATTTTTTAAATAAAATGTTTTATTTCCCAGATAGAGGTTCCCATATTTCTCCATCCTAGACAGCCTGGGTCAGAGAGTTCAGTTCAGTCACTCAGTTGTGTCCAACTCTTTGCGACCCCAAGAACCACAGCATGCCAGGCCTCCCTGTCTATCACCAACTCCTGGAGTTCACCCAGACTCATGTCCATTGAGTTGATGATGCCATCCAGCCATCTCATCCTCTGCTGTCCCGTTCTCCTCCTGCCCCCAATCCCTCCCAGTGTCAGAGTCTTTTGCAGTGAATCAGCTCTTCGCATGAGGTGGCCCAAGTATTGGAGTTTCAGCTTTAGCATCAGTCCTTCCAAAGAACACTCAAGACTGATTTCCTTTAGGATGGACTGGTTGGATCTCATTGCAGTCCAAGGGACTCAAGAGTCTTCTCCAACACCACAGTTCAAAAGCATCAATTCTTCAGTGCTCCACCTTCTTCATAGTCCAACTCTCACATCCATTTATGACCACAGGAAAAACCATAGCCTTGACTAGACGGACCTTAGTCAGCAAAGTAATGTCTCTGCTTTTGAATATGCTGTATAGGTCAGAGAGTTGCCCACCCAAATCCTCAGCTAAGTGATCTCACACAGGGGACTTTTTTCCTTGGCCGCACGGGTCTGTCGCTGCGCCGCACCTCCCTCCAGCTGCCGAGATGGGAGGCTGCGCTCTGGCTGTGGTCTGCAGGCTTCTCACTGCGGTGATTCTCTCGCTGAGCGGCATGGGCTTTGGGGCACACGGGCTTCGCAGTGGAGGTGTCACACTGGGGACTAACAGCCTAAAGTGACCAAGCGGACCTTCTCGCGGAGTGCCTCGGCGCTGCACGGCAGGAGCGGCCGGCTCTAGAGCAAAAGCGCCCAGCTCTGTCACCAGGAACGGGGTGTCCAGATTGTGCTGAGCCTCAGTTTGCCCGTTATCAAACGGGGACAGTGATGTTGGCCTTGCAGAGCTTTTGTTGAGATTATAAATGGTATGCACAAAGCAGTTAGCCCAGGGTCTAAAGCATGGTAGTGTCTCCATAAATCCTAGGTTTCATGATTCTGACCTTTAAGGAAGGATTTCTGACGGTGCAATCTGTCTAGGTGGCTAGTAAAGATGTCAGTTCCTAGGCCCCATAACCAACCCACTGAGCCCACTGAACCAAAACTCAGGCCCCCAGATTGCATTTCAGCACATTTCCCGGGATATTCTTCAATCAGAATCGCACATCTGAAAGTCCCTGAAATACAATGGGGACCAAATATAGATATAGATATAGATATAGATATAGATATAGATATAGATATAGAAGGGACAAGAGTCTCACCGCTGCTGCGGACAATCAGAACAATGATAATAACAAGAACAATAGTAACAACCACCCTAACATCAACAAGAGTGATAGTAATAGCTGATGCGAAACACCATTGCCAGGTTGTTCTAAATGCTTCAGGTATATTAATTTTTTATCCCCACTGTAAGGTCCGGAGTTAGAGTAGGCGAGGTTCAGAAAAAGAACAAGACTGGCACTCTACGGGAACAGATCATCTTTAATGAGGCGAGAAGGGACACCAGTTAGATTAGCAAGCTGCTGCACTTATCTAAGGAAACAGTAAGTATATACAGGCATGTATGCAGAAAGCTACTGTCTTAAATGGCTGAGGCAAGGAGTTCTGGAGATCGGCCAGAGGCTGGGCTGGCTTGGAGCTGGGTGTAATCAACCTAATGTCCATTTTTTTCTTCGGGTGAGAAAGTTATTTGTTTTGCCTAGAATGGTGGGGAGGACCTGGAAAGGAGTTTTAACTCCAGGCTACCGTGAGCTGTGCAACTTTCCTATACCCACAACAGCCCCACAAAATATGCCATGTAATTATTCCTACATGTCAGATGAAGAAATTGAAGTTCAAAGGGATCAAGTAACATAGCCAGGATCACAAAGCAAGTCAATGGTGAAGCCACACATCAAGCCCAAGCAGGCTGTCTGCAGAGGACAAGCTCTGAGCTGCCGTGCTTGGACGGGAAGGCGTGGCCCGCACGGTCCAGATGCTGCCGGCAGCCCCCACGTCTGTGACTGTGAACACAGGCATCGCCCCCAAGTCTCTGCTCCCATCTCACGGCACAGGCACGACTGCGCACCCATGCCTGGCCCGGTGTGTCTGTCCCGCCCCTCCCGTGTCACCCTCCTGACTGCCAAGCGCTGTCTCTGCTCTCACCCACTCATCCTTGAGCCCAGAGGACAGCATGTCATGGACAGGGCGGCTCTCGAGAAGTAGGTGCCGAATAATTGATCCCCTGGGTGAGCTCGGAACTCCACCTGCTGCTAGTTTTTCAAACTGCAAGGATAAACGCTGGCAACTTAATTTTTCACTCAGGGAATTTCTTTCAAGTCGGTTATATAGATATCAGCTAATCTGGAAACGCAGCTCTGCTCTTGCCCCAGTAAGATCTTCAGAAGCTCTCCTTAACAATGAAGAATAATGAGTTAATAATGACTGAACACTGTGAACTAAGCCTAAAGTGACCAAGCGGACCTTCTCGCGGAGTGCCTCGGCGCTGCACGGCAGGAGCGGCCGGCTCTAGAGCAAAAGCGCCCAGCTCTGTCACCAGGAACGGGGTGTCCAGATTGTGCTGAGCCTCAGTTTGCCCGTTATCAAACGGGGACAGTGATGTTGGCCTTGCAGAGCTTTTGTTGAGATTATAAATGGTATGCACAAAGCAGTTAGCCCAGGGTCTAAAGCATGGTAGTGTCTCCATAAATCCTAGGTTTCATGATTCTGACCTTTAAGGAAGGATTTCTGACGGTGCAATCTGTCTAGGTGGCTAGTAAAGATGTCAGTTCCTAGGCCCCATAACCAACCCACTGAGCCCACTGAACCAAAACTCAGGCCCCCAGATTGCATTTCAGCACATTTCCCGGGATATTCTTCAATCAGAATCGCACATCTGAAAGTCCCTGAAATACAATGGGGACCAAATATAGATATAGATATAGATATAGATATAGATATAGATATAGATATAGAAGGGACAAGAGTCTCACCGCTGCTGCGGACAATCAGAACAATGATAATAACAAGAACAATAGTAACAACCACCCTAACATCAACAAGAGTGATAGTAATAGCTGATGCAAAACACCATTGCCAGGTTGTTCTAAATGCTTCAGGTATATTAATTTTTTATCCCCACTGTAAGGTCCGGAGTTAGAGTAGGCGAGGTTCAGAAAAAGAACAAGACTGGCACTCTACGGGAACAGATCATCTTTAATGAGGCGAGAAGGGACACCAGTTAGATTAGCAAGCTGCTGCACTTATCTAAGGAAACAGTAAGTATATACAGGCATGTATGCAGAAAGCTACTGTCTTAAATGGCTGAGGCAGGGAGTTCTGGAGATCGGCCAGAGGCTGGGCTGGCTTGGAGCTGGGTGTAATCAACCTAATGTCCATTTTTTTCTTCGGGTGAGAAAGTTATTTGTTTTGCCTAGAATGGTGGGGAGGACCTGGAAAGGAGTTTTAACTCCAGGCTACTGTGAGCTGTGCAACTTTCCTATACCCACAACAGCCCCACAAAATATGCCATGTAATTATTCCTACATGTCAGATGAAGAAATTGAAGTTCAAAGGGATCAAGTAACATAGCCAGGATCACAAAGCAAGTCAATGGTGAAGCCACACATCAAGCCCAAGCAGGCTGTCTGCAGAGGACAAGCTCTGAGCTGCCGTGCTTGGACGGGAAGGCGTGGCCCGCACGGTCCAGATGCTGCCGGCAGCCCCCACGTCTGTGACTGTGAACACAGGCATCGCCCCCAAGTCTCTGCTCCCATCTCACGGCACAGGCACGACTGCGCACCCATGCCTGGCCCGGTGTGTCTGTCCCGCCCCTCCCGTGTCACCCTCCTGACTGCCAAGCGCTGTCTCTGCTCTCACCCACTCATCCTTGAGCCCAGAGGACAGCATGTCATGGACAGGGCGGCTCTCGAGAAGTAGGTGCCGAATAATTGATCCCTGGGTGAGCTCGGAACTCCACCTGCTGCTAGTTTTTCAAACTGCAAGGATAAACGCTGGCAACTTAATTTTTCACTCAGGGAATTTCTTTCAAGTCGGTTATATAGATATCAGCTAATCTGGAAACGCAGCTCTGCTCTTGCCCCAGTAAGATCTTCAGAAGCTCTCCTTAACAATGAAGAATAATGAGTTAATAATGACTGAACACTGTGCCCAGTGTCCCCTTGGACACGGAGTCAGGGCCAGTTGGTATTTACTGTATGCCTACTGTGTGCCAGGCGCTAAGCCAGCAGTGTGACGAGCGCTCTGCAGAGGGCGCCGCAGAGCGGGTGCTGCTTAGTCAACATGTGACAGGCTCCGCGGTTCGCACTGTGTGCGTGTGCGCACGCGTGCACGCGCTTAGTCGTGTCGACTCTGCAACCCATGGACCGAATAGCCCACCAGGCTTCTCTGGCCATGGGATTTCCCAGTCAAGGGTACTGTTCAGTTCAGATCAGTTGCTCAGTCGTGTCCGACTCTGAGGATACTGTGAAGTGAAGTCACTCAGTCGTGTCCAACTCTTTGCGACCCCATGGACGGTAGCCTACCAGGCTCCACAGTCCATGGGATTTTCCAGGCAATAATACTGGAGTGGGCTGCCATTTCCTTCTGCAGGGGATCTGCCCAACCCAAGGGTTGGAACCACACCTCCTGGTTTTCCTGCACCGGCAAGCGGACTCGTTGCCACTGTGCCACCGCAGAGCCCAAGGTTCTCGTTAGGCCGTCCGTGTGACTAGCAGACGAAACTGAGTCCGAGACGATTTGCGAGCCCGTAGGACTCAGGGCCTCAGGCTGCCGGTTCAAAGGCCTCCTCCCAGCTAAGGTGGAGGCCGTTTAAAAGGGAACCCTCTTACACTGCTGGTGGGAATGCAAACTAGTACAGCCACTATGGAGAACAGGGTGGAGATTCCTTAAAAACCTGGAAATAGATCTGCCTTATGACCCAGCAATCCCACCACTGGGCATACACACCAAGGAAACCAGAATTGAAAGAGACACCTGTACCCCAGTGTTCATCGCAGTGCTGTTTATAATAGCCAGAACATGGAAGCAACCTAGATGTCCATCAGCAGATGAATGGATAAGAAAGCTGTGGTACATATTCACAATGGAGTATTACTCAGCCATTGAAAATAATACATTTGAATCAGTTCTAATGAGGTGGATGAAACTGGAGCCTATTATACAGACTGAAGTAAGCCAGAAAGAAAAACAGCAATACAGTATACTAACACATATATGTGGAATTTAGAAAGATGGTAACAATAACCCTGTATGTGAAACAGCAAAAGAGACACAGATGTATAGAACAGTCTTTTGGACTCTGGGAGATGGCGAGGGTGGGATGGTTTGGGAGAATGGCATTGAAACGTGTATATTATCATATGTGAAGCGAATCACCAGTCCAGGTTCGATGCGTGACATAGGAGCATGGGGCTGGTGCACTGGGATGACCCAGAGGGATGAGATGGGGAGGGAGGTGGGAGGGGGCTTCAGGATGGGGAGCACATATACACCCATGGCGGATTCATGTTGATGTGTGGCAAAACCAATACAATATTGTAAAGTAATTAGCCTCCAATTAAAATAACTTAAAAAAAAGAAAAAAAGAGTTTAATACAAGGGGCCTACAAGCTTTGGGCAAATCTTCTAACTACAGTGGTTTACATTTTCTTTCAGGCCTGTGTAGCAT
The DNA here is from genome assembly GCA_006408675.1 of Madoqua kirkii. NCBI lineage: Eukaryota > Metazoa > Chordata > Mammalia > Artiodactyla > Bovidae > Madoqua > Madoqua kirkii. The sequence goes on along the minus strand of SJYC01055388.1, from coordinate 3,223 downwards.
GAAATATTTATTAACAGTAGCTTAAATTTTTATAGTACTTACTATCTCTTGACTGGATTTCACATGAATTAATTTTAAAAGGGCAGTCTTTGAAAAAGGTGTCGAATGATTTATTCAAATGTTCTTTCCATATATCCTGTAGTGCCTCAGATTTACAAAAGTTTCAAGTATAGGAAAAGCAGATATAAAATTTGACAGATAAAACACCAAAATAACATTTTATCATGACACAAATTCCTGGCTGATTCCTAGCAAATCTGATAATGGATCACAGAGATAACCCTAAGAACTGGAAAAGGGTGGATTCTACCCACCCAAGTGTGGACTGGACCTAGTGACTCACTTGTAAGGACCAGAATACAGCAGATGTGGAGAGCTCTTGCTTTTGAGGCTGGATTACGGGAGCCTGAATCTGCCTTGCTTGTTCACTCTATGAAGCTGTGTTGTGAAAAGTGCCTTGGAGGGGCCCACATGGCAAGCAGCCCAGGGAGGGAACTGGCCAACGAGTTCCCGGAGCCTCTAGCGCAGCTGCTCCTGAGGAAACAGCCACAGCCTCCAGGCTGAGCCCAGGAGCGTGTCCTCACTAACTACAGTGGTTTACATTTCTTTCAGGCCTGTGTAGCATGAAATATTTATTAACAGTAGCTTAAATTTTTATAGTACTTACTATCTCTTGACTGGATTTCACATGAATTAATTTTAAAAGGGCAGTCTTTGAAAAAGGTGTCGAATGATTTATTCAAATGTTCTTTCCATATATCCTGTAGTGCCTCAGATTTACAAAAGTTTCAAGTATAGGAAAAGCAGATATAAAATTTGACAGATAAAACACCAAAATAACATTTTATCATGACACAAATTCCTGGCTGATTCCTAGCAAATCTGATAATGGATCACAGAGATAACCCTAAGAACTGGAAAAGGGTGGATTCTACCCACCCAAGTGTGGACTGGACCTAGTGACTCACTTGTAAGGACCAGAATACAGCAGATGTGGAGAGCTCTTGATTTTGAGGCTGGATTACGGGAGCCTGAATCTGCCTTGCTTGTTCACTCTATGAAGCTGTGTTGTGAAAAGTGCCTTGGAGGGGCCCACATGGCAAGCAGCCCAGGGAGGGAACTGGCCAACGAGTTCCCGGAGCCTCTAGCGCAGCTGCTCCTGAGGAAACAGCCACAGCCTCCAGGCTGAGCCCAGGAGCGTGTCCTCTCCAGTCAAGGTTTCAAATGCGGTCAGACTTGAGGTGGCCCTGAGCTGGAAGGCTCTGCTAAGGCACACCTAGGTTCTCCATCCACAGAAATGATGAGGTAATAAATGCGTGTGATTATGGCTACATAATTCATTATTGGGGCAATGTGTTACACAGCAGTAGCTAGCTAATACAGAATGAAAAGGACGCACGCAGTGAATGCCTCTGGTCCCGCCCCATCCTGGGCCCACCTCGGACCTGATCTGCAGCTGCGGGAACAGTACCCCAGGAGCTCAGGCTACCCCCTAGTGACAGAATCCCATCTGGAGAATGCTCAGCATTCCTTCCTCCTGCCCCAAAGTCCGCTTCAATGCCACAGGGGTCCTTGGCAGGAAGAGCAGGGATTTAACGGCCATGAAGTCACCCACACAGGAAAGAATCCAAGCAGGCAGGTAACTGCCCAAACTCCCACACTGCAGGGGGGCAGTTCCAGCAGGATTCCTGCACCCTTCTCAGAGGCTGCTGACGGCCAGCGGAACTGATTGCCACTGCCCAGAGCAATACCCTGGCCAAAGAGTGCTCACGTGGCCCCTCTCCTTCTGTGGCTCGCTTCCCACACTCTCTGTGTGCTTCCCGTGATCACCTCTCAAATAAAGCACTGCCTTCAAAGTCTCGTCTTAGGCTCTGTGTGGGGGAACTCACACAGAAACAATGCTGACTGAGCTGTCCACTGTGACAGCTTTGCAGGAGGCAGGGGGCGTGGGGGGAGGAAATGTGGGCCACGTTTGGGTTTCGTTTCGTGCATGTGTGTGCTGTCATATCCGACTCTTTGCGACCCGTGGACTGTAGCCCGTCAGGCTCTTCTGTCCCTGGGATTTTTTTCCAGGCAAGATTGCTTGAGTGGCCTGCTGTTTCCTCCTCCAGGGGACCTTCCCAGCCCAGGGAGAGCGCCTGCATCTCCTCTGTCTCCTGCGCTGCAGGTGGCTTCTTTACCACGGAGCCGTAAGGGAGCCACAGGCCACGGGGAGGGGAAGGCAGAGTGTGATTTGCTTAGAACAGTTTCCAAACTTGTCTGAAAGTTACTTGTTATAATGTAGATTCCAAGTCCCTTTCCCTAGAGAATCTGATTCCTCGAAAGAAGCCTAGGAATCTGAATTCTTAACTCACACATGTCCCAATGGATTTTTTTTAGCAGTCAAATTTGGGGAACAGTGAGCTGGTGAACAATGGGCTTGGTGGTAAGGGAAGGAGGAAAGGAGCAAATTTGGCCAAAACCATGCTTGTGAAGAACCTCAGAATCTTCCTTTAAAGACTGCTACTCAGCCGTAAAAAGGAGTGCATTTGAATCAGTTGTAATGAGGTGGATGTACCTGGAGCCTCTTACACAGAGTGAAGTAAGTTAAAAGAGAAAAACAAATGTCATATATTAACACATGTATATGGGATCTAGAAAAATGGAATTGATGAACCTAGCAGAAAATGGACTTGTAAACACAGTGGGAAAAGGCGAGAGTGGGGGAGCTAGGGAATTAGCCCTGAGATATACATGCGCTCATGTCTGAGACAGAGGGGAGGGGGGGTCACTAAGCGCCACAGTGAGCCCAGCCCGGTGCTCTGTGATGACCCAGCGGGGTGGGACGGGGCGGGAGGCAGGCTCGGGACTGAAGGGACATATATGCATATACATATATATGTGTGGGGGTGTGCCTTGGAGATATATATATATTATATATATATATATAATTATATAATATATATATATATAATCAGGATATGTGTTGTTGTTGTATGGCAGAAACCAACACAAAATTGTAAAGCGATTTTCCACCAATGAAAAAATTAAACAAAATGTTTTTCAAAAAGACTGGAATGTATTCTGAGAGTAAGGGAGAGCCATTGAAGGTTTCTGAGCAGAGAACTATGATGCCTGAGTTATTGTGAAAGTAGCTGGGAGCAACAAGACTTAAATGGATTTCCTGAGATGAGAGTTTAGGCGAGATACGCTATGACGAATGTGAGGGCAATGAAAAGGCATT
>SJYC01055387.1:0-11545 GCA_006408675.1 Madoqua kirkii | reverse complement strand
TGAGCAGAGAACTATGATGACTGAGTCATTGTGAAAGTAGCTGGGAGCAACAAGACTTAAATGGATTTCCTGAGATGAGAGTTTAGGCGAGATACGCTATGACGAATGTGAGGGCAATGAAAAGGCATTGCAGGCATTCAGATGATGTGGGATAGAGAGAGTCAATGGAGACAATCGAACAGAAAAAGAGAAATGGCTTTTGTGAACTAAGCCTGAAACGTGGATTAAATAGGCTCACTTCCCAACATTTCCTGCTCTGAACCGCCTGCAGACTGTTTGTGGGGCCTCTGCATTTTGTTACGATTCTTGGCACGCAGTATCAATCTCTTTTTGGTAATTAATTACCCTTACATTACTCTCAAAGGTGTGGAATTTTCTCAGGGGAAAACTCCACCATGCACTTAAGAAATGAATGATTATTTATGTAGTTGGACCGCCTGGAAACATTTACATTTTTCCTTTATGATGATTAAAGCCTAATGCAAATAGTGATTTTAACATAGGGTCCAAACATGTTTTCATTTGTATAATTGGACGTTTGACACTTACCTGAGTGTTAGCTTGAACGGGAAGCAGATTTTCTAATTAAATCGAAGAAGAAATTCATTACTGACTTAAAACAAAATGTTATAACAAAAAGAAAGGAAGGAAAAATGCCAACATAGTCTTTTGGTTTGGGCTGCATTTTGCTTACATATTTGTTGATCTTTCTCGCAAAAGGATTAAGCAGTAACCATCATGACACGGTTACCCACAGGCATAAGACTGAGTAGCCAACACACCCCTCTCCGCTCCTCCTCCTCCCCTCTCCTCTGCCTTGTTATCCCTCCTCCCTCTCCTTTTGTAAGAGCGCTGTGAGTGCATGGCGCAAGAATACCCGATTCCCTGGTGGCTCCGACGGTAAAGAGGCTGCCTGCAATGCAGGAGACCTGCGACAGATAGATCCCCGGGTCGGGAAGATCCCCAGACATGGAAACGGGCAACCCGCTCCAATATTCTTGCCTGGGAAATCCCATGGACGGAGGAGCATGACGGGCTATAGTCCATAGGTGGCAGAGTCAGACACAACTGAGCGACTTCACTTTCAGGATGGAACCTTTCTTTTGTAACATACATCCCAAGTACAATATAAGACTGTGGAGTGTGGAGTTACCCCTCACTCCAGTTATCATCCCAGTTACCCGTCACTCCAGTTACCCCAGTTATCGTCCCTGCCATGGTTTTGCATGCTACATGCCTGTGGGCAATCGTAGTTAGCTCCGACCTCACGGAGCATCTGCAAAACCTAAAACGAAGCCACATGGATGAGCCTCTCGGAAGCAAGCCTGGCGCCTGGCAGGAGTCCACGCGCAGCGGCGGCTCTTCATTGCTCCTCCCCGTGCGCGGGGGAGTCTAGCTGGGGCGCCCGCAGTGGCAGGGGCAGAGCTGGGGCACGTGGATCCCTCTCGTATGTCTTACGGCTCCTCATGGATTCCTGTCCACCTGCTTCGGGAATGAAGTCCCCGTTGTCAAGCATTAGCATTCCTTGCATATGTAGCCAAAGAAATGGAAGTGTGTTCATTTACTGTGAACGAGGAAACCTCGGTCTGGCATGAATCCCTAAACTTAACTGGCACTGCAATAGGCTGTGCTTCCTTCTTCCTCAGTTGAATCAGAAGATACTCTCCCCTCATGTAACTCATGTAATGGGTGAGGGAGGGGACACTAACATTAAGCAGCATCTTACTTGCTTTCAAAGTGGCCTGATGGAGGGCGGCAGTGAGGAAGGAGAAAGATACTGCTGCTCAGATAGTCTGAACGTAGGGACAACAAAGGGCACAGGAATATTGGTCATATGCAGCAGAAGGGTGACCCCTAGCAGGGATGGCCTTGGGAAAGAGCTGGAAAGAAGCCCTTCTTATCAAAGCTGGATTGTCTCGCATGAGAAAAAAGTCTCAAGAAAGCTGTTGAGCAGCTGAAGGTGCAAGTCCATCCCAAACTCCCTGACTACCCTTCCCGCTCCAACCCTCCCACCAGCAGCCATAAGTTCCTTCTCTAAGCCTGTGAGTCTCTTCCTATTTTGTATGTTCATTGTATCATTTCATTTTAGATTCCACATATAATGGAACTCTGCTCAGCGCTATATGGTAGCCTGGATGGGAGGGGGTCTTGGGGGAGAATGGATACACATATATGTATGGCTTTGTTGTTCACCTGAAATTATTATAACATTGTTAATCAGTTATCACTCAATACAAAGTACAAAGTTAAAATAAAATAAATGTAGGGGCAAAAGCTAAGAAGAAGGCACCCAAAGCGAAACCAAGATGCTCTTGCCCTAGGTCACCCAGGTATCAATAAGTGAAGTCACATAGTCTCAGCTTGTCTCTACAAGGTCAACTAGGCCGTCTGTTAACGCACTATTATTAAGCCTTTGGAGGAATTAATGGATAAAGAAAGCAGAAGCATTTCAAAAGGAAGAAAGAAGCCAGAGAATTCAGAAAGAGACGGAGATATGACGACACTCAGGGGAAAGATCGGGACGGTTAGTTTTGGGCGCAGCATGCCGGAGGTAGTTAATAAGAGAAGGCGTTGAGCCCGGGGGTTCAGGCAAGCATATGCCTGGCAACCCGGCAAAGGGAACCAGTGAGAAAGGCTGCGCGGAGCCGCCTGCGGCCCGTGGAGAAGATACCGAACGCTGAAGGCACCCACGCCTCCCGGGGCCTCAGCACCGGGCTCCCCTTCATACACATAACACAGGGGTTAGAAAAGATGCATGTAAGTGAAATCCATGCTCCACAGAAACAGTCAGCGCCCTGTGGGGATGGTCCAGAGAGGAACGTGGCAGATACGCGTGCAAAAGTCGGAGAATGAAACCTTGAGAGCACAGCCTTGGGTCAGCAATGCAAGTGATTGAACTAACCCCCAAACCCAAGAATTTTTGTGTTGTGAATGCGTGTCGACCGGCTTCTAAGAATCCTTATAAAGTTTGGCAAATCACTGGCCACTACTCTGTGGGAAAAAGTCTGAGGTCTCGGGAATACCAGGGCTCCTTTATCTAGGGGCAAAAATGGACTGAATAGCTATGAATACCCTCCCTGGCTTATTCTCCAGCGGGAACTGGGGTGGATGGCCAGAGGCGTTCGTAAGAACAGCGCAGAGAGAGAGCAGGCTCGCCGTCTCGTCCCTAGGCCTAGTCTGTCCGTCAAGCACCGCGTAGCTCTCTCAGAAGATGAGGCAGCAGGGGGCCTAGTCCTGAACATGGACCAGACCTGCAGAGGGAATAAGGGTGCGAGGAAGCACACTCAGTGGCCGCCCCTGTGCACTCACAAAGGGCGGTGTGGGAGAGCCAGAGTGGAAACACACCCGTGCCTTCAGCCATGATGATGGTTGTCAGGCTGGACTCGGCGGGGAGGCAACGGGTAGTCGGCACTGTCACACAGAAGCACAGGGCAGAGAGGTCGTGCTGCCGCGGTTTGCTAGCTTTGCAGATCACCCCTTGCCCAGCCCTGTGCTGCACTCCTGTACAATCTCATTTAGTCCTCGCTACAGGACAGAGACTGTTAAGATAACCCCAGTTTTGCAGCTGAAGAAAAGTTGACCTCAGGATGTTTTAACGCCTTGGCTTCCCTGGGGGCTCAGCTGGTAAGTTTTAGCAACTAAAACAACAGCAACAGCATTTTAACATTCACAATCTATGAAACTAATTAGCTGGTGACACATGCCATGGTTAGAGCTGCTTTGGAAAGAAAATCAAGAGAGAAGGAAGAAGCAGAGACACCAGATCATTTACCTGGGGGAGTGTGTCGATCTCTATGAGAATGTGAAAGAATCACCTATGCTCACTACAATCACTTCACCAAAGTTTTCTCCTTTTGGAGACTTGCTGAAAGCATAGATCTGTATTTTATTTCACAAGGAAGAAGAATAGTAGAGTCCTTGGTATAGAGATTAAAAAGAGGGCCTGCTGAAGGAGCAGACACAGAGGTGCAGCGTCCATGGGGGAGGAGCAAAAGGAGGTTATTTTAAATTGGATTTTCTTTGCACGTAGAGCCCACCACCAAGAGAACCACAGTCTGCTTCCAAGGGATAAATGTAATCGAAATAAAGCTGTTTTCTTTTCCCTTTTTCAAGGCACACTCCGTTGACCTCTGGGCAGCTTTACGAGACATGTGCCAAATGCAGAGTAGGCGCTCAACTGTGATGATTGATACAAGGATCTGGGTGTCTCTCCTAACAGTGTGGACCACAGCGACTGCTTATTTTATTGGCTGAAAATATAAAGCACAACACTCACGCAGGCTTTGATGCCATTAGGAAATGAAGAGAAAGAGGAGTAAATTTTATTGAAATAGAAACACCAGATGTGTCACTGCACAGAATGGCAATGTCAGCTCATCTATTTACCTACATTCTTGACCCAAATTCTCCTTCAAATGACCAGAATCATATAAAAATAGAAAGTAATCTGTTTCAGAACGCTAGCCATCGAGCATAAGCCAACTATTTGCAAGATACTCTGCTGCTGTGAATCAGAGTGACTGGGTGGCCATAGAAAGACGCGGACCGTGAGCGGCCACAACGCGTGAAAGAGAAGTCCTCCAGGTGGGGGAGAAGGAGAAGAATCCATGCAGAGACATAACAGAAAGTCAGGGGGCGGGAACCAGGGAAAGCAAAGCCGTGTTGCTTGGGGCCAGGGGGGTATATTCTAACTTTCTTGGTGCAAAAGTCAGGAGTCCAGGTCGTGTTTTATACGGGTGGTGTGGGCTTTCCTGGTGGATCAGATGGTAAAGAATCTGCCGGCAAGGCAGGAGACCCAGGCTTGATCCGTGGATGGGGAAAGATCCCTGTAGAAGGGGATGGCAACCCATTGCAGTATTCTTGCTGGAGAATGCCGTGCACAGAGGAGCCTGCTGGGCTACAATCCGTGTGATCACAAACAATCAGACAGGACTGAGCAACTGACATGTACTTGGGTATGGTGCATATACATACACACACACATGTACTTGGGTAGGTACATGTACTTGGTTATTTTATATGTGTATATATATATATATAGGAAAGAACAGGAAATATCTGAACAGGGCAACCCATACACATACACAATAAGAGCACAGACAAAAATGCTAAATAAGTCCAAATAACTTATAAATAATAAACACAGAAAGAAACAGCCTTATTAAAAGACAAAAGATCTGAGATTGTAAAAAAAAAAAAAAATTTAACCAAATACTGATTACAGGAAACACAACTAAAATAAATGGTAGAGGAGGAAAAGAAAAAGACAGGCATTTATGAAGCATTTCATACCCAGCACCCACAGTTCTAAGTACTATACAGATTTTTATCTTATTTTATATTAGTAACTACTACCCAAGATAACACTACTTTATGGCTGTGTTGAAATGAGAAAATAGAATCACAAAGAAGTTAAATAACTTTCCCAAAGCCATATAGTTTACTCAGTGGTAGATCCATGAAATTTCTGCCTTAGAGGCAAAAAAAAAAAAAAGGTAAAACATAGTTGGCAGATTCAAACAAAGAAAGACATGCAATATTAATGTGAACAGCACCATGTTTCCATTAGCTTGGCACTGAAATGTTTGAACAGGAAACCACACACGTTCACATATAACAAAAACTTTCTTTAAAAAAGAAAACTAAAGAAGACAGTTATTTAAAAAATCGAGTGAAAAAAATCCTTATTAAAATACCTAGAATAAAGAGTGCTCAATCAGATACTTAATAGGAGCTACAGAATTTTTCTCCTGTATTATTTTTTTTTACTTAATGTATAGTTGATCCACAGTGTTGTCCTGGTTTTGGGTACACAGCCAAATGATTCAGGTTTATTTCTCTCTCTATATATATATGTGTGTGTGTATTTATCATGTATGTATATATTCTTTTTCAGATTCGTTTCAGTTATGTTACTATCAACCCAGAATTTTAAGTTGGTAAAAGGTTATACAGGTAAATGTCATGAGTTTTTACATAAGGAATGTTCCTAAAAAGAGCCGAGACCAACCATGCAGGATTTCCCAAAACTAAATGAATTAACACATGAAGGAATGAACGCCTGTTTGTTTTCAACAATCCGAGTTGATAAAATATTATTTCCTAAATGTAATACATTTTAATTAAGAAAACACACACATACACACAGTTAAATCGCAATGGCAGAAGCTAACGGCAGACATTTCCTGACCGTAATGTAACAGATACTTTCAATTAGAAACAGATCACAAGACAAGCCAAATAATGATTACATGAAGCTTTTGCACGAATTTTTCAAAGATGCACCTATGCATAAAATTTTATTTTGTTTAATTGTAAATACATGTTACATTCTTTTAAACACAATTACCAAGGTTTAGTCTTCAGTTCCATAAATCACTACAGGAGTGGAACAAGAAGTCACAGGACTATCAAAGGGGCACAGACGAAGGCCATGTATGATCCAAAGAAAGAGAGCCTTCTGCAGGTTTTGTAAAGATGGTCGAGGTTACAATGCTTGATGAATAATGACCACGGTTTCCAAGGATACAGTTAGGGATGAGGACAGCCAAGTAGTGACGTATAGATTGCTGGGTGGGGGAGGGCGTGGGGTGTATATTGTCTGCAACTAAGACAGCACTTGCACTGGAACATAAAATAAGAGGAAATTTAAGTGAAGAATATGACTAAGAAGATTTTCAGCAACCTCGAATAGCTGACTCATATGCTTTTCTTCAATTGATTAGGCAACGGGTAGTCATGATGACTGTTTTTACAGAAGAGGAACAGTATATATAGATAACTTCACTTGAGGAATATTTGATATTCCGCTAATGAAAGGTCAGGGAAAGAAAGCCGAAACTCAAGGCAGTTGATGTGAACTAACATCACCTGCAAGCTTGTCAAAATATAGGCCACTGGGACCTGTTCTTCCCAGAGCATTGCATTCGGTAGGTCCTGCACTTCTGTAAGCTGGAATGTGGTGCTGATGTTGCCAGACTGAGGACCACCCCGGGGGCCGCTGGTGGAGTCGTTTAGTGAGAGCGAGGGCTTCCCAGATGGCTCAGTGGCAGAGGACACAGCTGCCGGAGCAGGAACCACAAGCTCAGTCCCCGGGTCAGGAAGCACCCGGACGAGGAGCTGGCAACCCGCTGCTGTATCCCTGCCTGGGAAACCCCACAGACAGAGGAGCCTGGCGGCAAGGTCCATAGGGTCGAAAAGGAGCGACACGACTTAGAGGCTAAACAGCCGCCACCAAAGATACCCGAACGGTGGTTCATTAGGGTCACACAGGACTAGACGCGGCAGGAGGCTAACTGCGGCCAAAGAGAGGGAGTCTCCTGTTCTCCCCTACAAACTCTAAAGGAGCATCTCCATGGATCCTGCAGCTGCTCAGGAATGTCGCTAACAATCAGGGCCCCTTGGCATTTCTGATCTGCATGCCGTGTGATGTTAATCCTTGTGGTTTCACCACGGCTACTGTACCTCCAGGCCTCGTGTCCCTGCTCAAGGCACCCCTCCTAGAGAGGCTTTTTAAATTTTTGTTGAAAGGACTGCCTCATCCAGGGATTTGTACTGACTTCTCAAGAGCCAAGTGTGTGCCATAAGACTATCTCTCCAGCTCTAAAGGTAGTTGGATAGAAAGCAAAGAGACTACTGGCTGGCACATTTGTCTTCCTGAACAGAGTCAGGATTCTTCTGACAAAGCAGTGGTCGTGGGCACGAGGTGGGAGACTAACGGCGTTTGCTACACAGCGGAGGAGAACGTGGTTGCAGACAAGAAAGGCCAGAGAAGATATAGATCTTGAAAACGGATTTCTAAGTTTGTCACATCTTTCTAACCTCAGTGTGAATGTAGCTCCTCCGGAAATCCTTTCTTGACGCACAACTCTCAAGTTAAATCAAAGGCTCCTATTATTTAGCCTTGGCAACTGAAATAATTAATCACCAGGCAGTTAACTGGAGAAGAACATTCAAGACATCTGCGGCTGATGGAGTTCTCACTCCTAGACAGCAGGATGAGATCAGAGGCCTTTCAGCCGCAATAGAACTGCTTTTCAAGAAAAGTGGCGACCTTCCTGGGGGAGGGTCTTTGAGAGTGCTGGAGCCTGGGAAAGGGACGGTGTGTAGGTTCTGGCGCTGGGTGTGGAGGGGAAAATGCATAAAGGAAGCTATGCCCACACGTGAAAGCTATGCATTTATTTCAGGAGAAACACTGCCTCCTTTTGAAAAAAAGAACAGGCTGTTTAAAGGGGGGAAAGGAGAACATTTTTCAGAAGGAGAGCTTGGAAATGGAAAATATGATGCAGAAATAAAAAATCCTCTGGAGAGACTAAGAAATAAAAAGGGCAGTGTTCAGAATCACATTCATGTACTTGAAAAAGCTCGAGTTGAACAAGTTTCCTACATGAGAGAATGAAAGGGGGAAAAGGAAGATCAAAACGAAAGAGAAAAGTTTAAGACATGAATAAAAAGGTGCAAGACACTCAGAATTCAGCAAATAGGAGTTGGAAAAAGTAGAGAACAGAAATAACGAGGAAGAGAAAATAAGCAAAACATTGTGATAGACTAGGATGTCCCTGGCTGGAGAAAATCCTAAGTCCTTAGACTGAAAGGGCATTTTCAACATACTGGGTAGCAAGAAATATGATACATTCGGCATGAGGGTGATAGAAAACTTTCAAAATATTTCAGGAAAAGGAAAGCAAAAGAAAACACACACACAAAAAGACACTCTACCTTCAAGGAACAAGTAAATATCCAAGGATCAAAATTCACTCAGAAATTGATGCAGGAAGGCAACAGAGCTCAATGACGTAGAGTTTAGAGCTTTGACGTTCTGAAAAACTTCAAGTGGAAAGGATGGTGAACTCGGAATTTTGTAACTATTCACATTGAAAATAGAGTTTCATAAATAAAGTATCAGTACGGAGTGAGAACAAAGGAAAGATGACAGTACGCAGGTTAAGAATTCAAAGTGGGCACCTCCAGGCACCCTTCATGTGATTTTTCCAGGTTTGTTGAGATGTATCAGTGTGTAACGTTGTATGAGTCCAAGGTGTCCACATAATGATTTGATATGTGTATATATCACAAAATGATCTCCATAATAAGGCAACATCCATCACTTCACATGGTTACAAGCTTCTCTTGTGCTAAGAACTGTTAAGATCTAACCTCTCGTTGTCCGGTCACCAAGCTGTGTCGGACTGCCTGCCACCCCATGGACTGCAACATGGCAGGCCTCCCTGTCTCTCACCACCTCCCAGAGTTTCCCCAAGTTCATGTCCACTGAATCGGTGATGCCATCCAACCACCACATCCTCTTCAGTTCAGTTCAGTTCAGTCGCTCAGTTGTGTCCGACTCTTTGCAATCCCATGAATCGAAGCACGCCAAGCCTCCCTGCCATCACCAACTCCCGGAGTTCACTCAGACTCACTCATGGTCGGTGATGCCATCCAGCCATCTCATCCTCTGCCGTCCCCTTCTCCTCCTGCCCCCAATCCCTCCCAGCATCAGGGTCTTTTCCAAATGAGTCAGCTCTTCGCATGAGGTGGCCAAAGTATTGAAGTTTCAGGTTTAGTATCAGTCCTTCCAAAGAACACCCAGGACTGATCTCCTTTAGGATGGACTGGTTGGATCTCCTTGCTGTCCAAGGGACTCTCAAGAGTCTTCTCCAACACCACAGTTCAAAAGCACTCAGCTTTCTTCACAGTCCAACTCTCACATCCATACATGACCACTGGAAAAACCATAGTCTTGACTAGATGGACCTTTGTTGGCAAAGTAATGTCTCTGCTTTTCAATATGCTATCTAGGTTGGTCATAACTTTCCTTCCAAGGAGTAAGTGTCTTTTAATTTCATGGCTGCAGTCACCATCTGCAGTGATTTTGGAGCCCCCAAGATAAAGTCAGCTACTGGTTCCACCATTTCCCTATCTATTTCCCATGAAGTGATGGGATCAGATGCCAAGATCTTCATTTTCTGAATGTTGAGCTTTAAGCCAACTTTTTCACTCTCCTCTTTCACTTTCATCAAGAGGCTCTTTAGTTCCTCTTCACTTTCTGCTGGGCTGGGAGAAGCACAAGCTGAAATCAAGATTGCCGGGAGAAATATCAATAACCTCATCCTCCTAGCAACTTTTAATTATACATCAGAGTATTGTTAACTCTGTCACCATGCTGTGCAAGGCACTCTCAGAGTGAAGGCAGTTTGTGTAACACTTTTTACACTGCATCACAGGTAGATTTTTAGATCTCTCTTCCATGCCTCTTTCTTCATGAACTATTTCCATCTGCTTAAGACAAGAGCAGCATTTAATTCACCTTTGTGTGTGCGCATCTTGCGTGTATATGTGCTCAGTCCCTCAGTCGTGTCTGACTCTTTGCGACCCCGTGGATGGCAGCCCACCAGGCTCCTCTGTCCATGGGATTCTCCAGGCAAGAACACTGGAGTGAGTTGCCATTTCCTCCTCCAGGGGATCTTCCCAACCCAGGGATTGAACCTGCACCTCCTGCATCTCCTGCATTGACAGGTGGATTCTTCACCACTGAGTCACCTGGGAAACCCAGTGCATCTTACAGAGCCTGATAAACAAGTGTTTAGTTACTGTTTATGAAGAAAACAACGGGAAAGGGAGATAAAGGAGGGGAAGCTGTTTCTATTTCAGGGGTCAGTCCCATCACAGGCACCTTGGACTCGCATCATGGAAACTAACAACATTCTTCTGCAGGTCAGGTTTGTGAGAAAATTCCAAAACTTTCTGTTCCAGCCCAGTCTCTGCTGGGAGCAAACAGAGGTCTGAAATGCTTAGCTACCGTCTCTATAAGAAAGCCAGGCTGCAGAAAGGAGTGGCCACAGGGTGAGATGGAGGGATACGGGTGCATAAGAGTGAGGCGCTCACTCACGGGCGGGAGAGGCAGCCCACGGCTGTTGTCAGAGAAGCCTCTCACCTTAGGAGCCCCGGCGTGGAGCAGGTCCGGCTTGCGGCCGCGGTGGAAGGAGCCCCCACCCCAGAGAGTCAGAGGCGGCACGGCGCCCGCCAGCAAAGCGGCTGCGGACAGTGTGGCCTCAGCTCGTACCCTCGGCACCTGGGGCTGAGCCTCTGCGGCTGGAATCCATCTGAACGGCCCCCGGGAGGGCCGGACACGGCGCGCCTGTCTCAGCGTCCCCGTGCTAAACCCGCCAGCGAGGCCTCCCTGGAGGCCCATGGATGAGCATCCCGCTGCCAGCGCAGGAGACGCGAGCTCGATCCCGGGTCCGGGAAGATTCCGCGGAGCAACTCAGCCCGCGGGCCACACCCGCTGAGGCCCATTCGGCCCAGGCCCCTGCTCCCCGCCCAGAGCAGCCGCCTCAGTAAGAAGCGTCACTGCACCTGGAGAAAGCACGCAACAAAACCCAGCGCAACCGAAAATAAATGAATAAATAAAACTATAGAAAGATAATAAAAATAAATTCAGTTCAGTTCAGTCATCAGTTGTGTCTGACTCTGCGGCCCCAGGGACTATATACCCCACCAGGCTCCTCTGTCCATGGAATTTTTTAGGCATAAATTAGCCTTATGA
>SJYC01055385.1:0-15107 GCA_006408675.1 Madoqua kirkii | reverse complement strand
TAAGAGACAGGGAGGAAGGAAAGGGAAGAGGGAGAGGGAGGAGGAAGAGGAAGGGTGGAGGAAGAGGGAGAAAGGAGAGGGAGGAGGGAGAGGGTAACATGGAAACGTGCATCACCTCGTGCAGATCGGCTAGCCAGCGGGATTAGACTCGGAACTCAACCTGGGGCTCTGCAACAACCTAGAGAGGTGGGGTGGGGAGGGGGCTGGGAGGGAGCTTCAAGAGGGAGGGGACATATGCCCACCTATGCACACCGTGTTGATGTTTGGCAGAAAGCAACACAATACTGTAAAGCAATTATCCTTCAATTAAAAATAAATAAAATTTTAAAAATTACCCCCCACAAAAAACTCACGGTTTTAGTCGTGGCATTGTATGGCCTCATTCAGATGTCTTCTAGAGCAAAAAAGCCACTCTTCCACACTGACAAGCAAACACAGAGTGAAGAGCACGCCGCACTGCCTGGCCTGTAGACGCCGCCCCTCGGGCGACACAGTCTGAAGCAGTGGGGACTTGCACCGTCTGTGGCAATATGATCTGAAACAGTGTGAATTGGCTTCATCTTTGATATTTTAATGTATTATCACATACCGTTAAATGACTGCAAAGCTGACAAAGAACATATTCACATCAAGAAATCCAGCTTGAAATGAAAAGTGTCTTGGGAACGCTGGGCCTCAGCTGGGTCTTCATTTGGAAACACAGTGGGAGTCGGTTCAGACCCTGCTGAGCTTCCGCACTGGTGCGGCCACGCTTGGAGTTGACCAGGTAAGGTGCGCATGTTTTCTGGCAACTGGTCTCCCCAGCGCTGCCACTGCAGGATTTATAAGCAATAGAAATCCATGGCACCATCGTGCCCACTCCCTGCAGCCTAAACTGGGGTAACACAGAGAGGCAACAAATAGTAATATCTGGACCCCACTGCTAGATACCCTGAGGGGGCCGGCCTGGGACCCAGACACTAGCACGTCTCTCTAGCCCCTCACCCCCACGTGACTCGAATGCACAGTCTAGGTCGACATGTACAGATATCAAATGAAACAAAAGGAAAGAGGATGAAATTTAGATCACGGGCAAAATAGGAGAAAATCTTCCTGCTGCTGTCTCTCTGGGTGTTAAGATAATGTCTGGAGTGTTGATCACGTATTTTCGCGAGCATTTTCCTCTCTCTGTGCACTGCTCTGCACTACTGTTTTTTCCTCTGCTCTTTGCCTCTGGAAAGGAATGCAGTGGTAGAGCGCAAGGACAGAGGGGGCCCCCACTGGTTTCTCTTTTAAGAAACATTGGGAGCATAACTTGTCCGTCTCTCGGTAATAAAAACTTCTCTCAGTGTAGACAGAAGGGTGAAAATCGGAGGTTAAATCATTTGAGTACGGCTCCTCTGTGGGTCTCGGAGAAAAGATCTGTGGGCAGTATTGTTACACATTGGAGACTGGCCAGCTCCCCAAACACGTGAAGTCCAGGGCTTCCCTGGTGGTCCAGGAGTTAAGAACCCACCTTCTCATGCAGGGGCCGTGGGTTCAGTCCCTGCCCAGGAGGCCCCCACCTGCTGCGGAACTATGCAGCGCGTGAGCCACGACTGCCGGAGCCGGCCTGCACACGCTGGAGCTGTGCTCCACCTCGGGAGCACCACGAGGAGCAGCCCGAGAGCTGTATGACCAGCACCAACCCCCCAGCCCTGCCGGCCACAAATAGAGAAGGCTTTCGCGTAGCAGCAAAGACCTTGCACAGCCAAAAAATAGGTCTTTTCTTAAAAAACATTTGAAAATCCAAGAGCAGAGGCGTCCTGGGCCTTATTTCTTAGGTAAAGTCCCAAGGAGGCAGAATGTCTCCACGGGAAAGCAGCAGCCGCTGCAGCATATCCAGACAGGACTGACGCCGCATCCTGCAAGGGTCTCATGCAAACAGCGCGGAGCAGAGCCAAGGAAGAGACTCCATCAGCCCAAGAGGCACTGAGCAGCAGAGGCTCACTGGCCTTAGGAGGAGCTGAGCGTCTCCATGGTTACCTGCGTAGCCAGGTAACTGATAACTAGCCGAGCCAGGCAAGGACTGTCTCCACAGACGCTCAGAACAAGGTGCCCATTCCTCCCTCCGAGGCCTTGGCATTTTATGATCTAAGTTTTAGACACAATTCAGGATAGAAGATTAAGAATCTCCAAACTGCCTAGGACTGAAAGATTTACGGTGCTAGGGAAGAGATCAGCTGTGCGTTTATGGACCAACACTGGCACCCAGTACCGGTTTGACAGCAGTGAGCCCGTGGCATTTCCCTCACGCCCCCGACGCCCTCGGCACACCTGTCCAGCCACAGTGCGCGTTTGCCTGCAGACTTCTTCCCCTGTGTCTTTCCTCTGAAGCCCCTTTGCCCACTGAAGTAGAGAGCGAGAAGGTTAAATGTCTTTACAAATGCACTCTTTAGCCAATGACTGATGCGCACCAGGGGATAAAAGCTCGCCTCTCTTGGCTGAGGCTGGGATGACTCTGAGACACAACCTACCTTCTAGAGTCCCCTGCGGGGTCAGGCTGAAGACAGGTCTGTGGGATTTAGAATCCCCCGCTACCAGAACCAGGCGGCACTAGGGGTAAAGAATCTGCCTGCTAACGCAGGCATAAGAGACGCAGGATCCGTCCCTGGGTTGAGAAGATTCCCCAGAGGAAGGCATGGCAACCCACTCCAGCATTCTTGCCTGGAGAGTCCCCATGGACAGAGGAGCCTGGCGGCTGCAGTCCACGGGGCCACAAAGAGTCAGACAGGACTGAAGCGGCTGAGCAGGCCCCCCCCAAACCTCTTTCGTGCTCTGCTTCCTACGCTTCCTTCCCAGTCCCTCCTCTGACGGTCTCACGGATCCTCACCTCTACGTCTGGCTCTGGGGAACCTGACCTGCGAGAACGGCACGCTGCTGTCCCAGGAAAACTCTCTCCCTTCCGCAAGCCGGTTTCCCCCCGCCCTGTCTCCCCGCGACGCGCCAACCCCCTTAGCTGGGACGCGAGGCCTTAGCTATCAGGTCTGTATCCGCCACTCTGCTTTCTTCCCTCACGAGTCCCTGCATTCCCTTAGGTTCCAGCAGCTCCAAACTCCAACCCGTGAAGACACGGACCCCTTCACTCGCCCACACACCCCTGTGCTGATCGCTGAGCTGACGGGACCCTCCCACTCTTGTCCATCTCAAAAACTCTCATTTCAATCATAAAACACAACCTTCTCAAGAAACCTGTCTTCAGATGAATGGATAAAGAAGCTGAGCCACATATGCACAACGAAATATGACTCATCCATAAAAAGGAAAGCATTTGAGTCAGTTCTGGTGAGGAGGATGAATCTAGAGCCTATTACACAGAGTGCAGTAAGCCAGAAAGAAAAAAATAAACAAATATCATACATTAACACATACATATGGAATCTAGAAAGACGGTACTGATGAGCCTACCTGCAGGGCAGCAGTGGAGACACAGATGTGCAGAGCAGACTTGGGGACAGAGTAGGGGAAGGAGGGGGCCGAACAAATCGAGTCGAGCATTGAAATACATGCATCACCGTGTGGAGAGCAAAGCTGCTGCTGTCAGTCCCTCAGTCATCCGGTCACGTCCGACTCTTTGTGACCCACGGTCTGCAGCATGCCAGGCTGCCCTGCCCAGCACCAGCTCCTGGAGCTTGCTCAAACTCATGTCCATTGAGACACTATGCCATCCAACCATCTCGTTCTCTGTCGTCCCCTTCTCCTCCTGACCTCAGTCTTTCCCAGCATCAGGGTCAGCTTTTTGCATCAGTATTTTGGTGGCCAAAACATTGGAGTTTCATCAGCTTCAGCATCAGTCCTTCCAATGAATATTCAGGACTGATCTCCTTCAGAATGGACTGGTTGGCTCTCCTTGCAGTCCAAGGGACTCTCAAGAGTCTTCTCCAACACCAAGGTCAAAGCATCCATTCTTCGGCGCTCAGCTTCCCTCACAGTCCAGCTCTCACATCCATATATGACCACAGGAAAAACCACAGCCCTGACTAGACGGACGTTTGTTGACAAAGTGATGTCTCTGCTTTTTAATATGCTGTCTAGGTTGGTCATAACTTTCCTTCCAAGGAGCAAGTGTCTTTTAATTTCATGGCTGCAGTCGCCATCTGCAGTGATTTCAGAGCCCAAGAAAATAAAAGATAAGCAGTGGGACTTGCTGAACGATGCAGGGAGCTCTGTGCTCTGTGACACAGAGGGGTGGGATGTGGTAGGATGTGGAAAGGAGGTTCAGGACGGAGGGGGCGTGTGTACACCTGTGGCTGACTCGTGCTGATGCATGGCAGACACAGCTCATATTACAAAGCAATCATCCTCCAGTGAAAACGGAAACGCAGAAGCCTGCCTTGAGTCCTCTGCGTCAATGGTCCTCGGCCTTTTCGTCACCAAGGACCGGTTTCACGGAATTCAATTTTTCCACAGATGGAGGCAGGAGGGCGGAGGTTTCAGGATGACTGGAGTGCATGACATTCATTATGCGCCTCATTCCCATTATTATCGAATCAGATCCACCTCAGATTGCCAGGCATCAGATCCCAGAGACTGGGGCCCCTGGTCTAAATCCACCAGAAGAAGAAAATCTCTATTACAAAGACGCAGTCGTTCCCTCTCTGCTTTGGTTTTGCCTGCACATAGCTCTATTTTGTCTTTAAGCATGCTCAGTTTTAATGTGTTTACCTGCTTTTACTATCGGATAGGAAATTCTTTGTTAACAAAAACTGTGCTTGCCCCACCCTGTTCTTGGTGCCTAGCAAATAATTAATAGCAGGGTGGACTTTGCATTATTTTCCTCTTTGAGAACTTTTTCATCATCTTCCAACTTGATCAAATCGTAATTACCCTTTAGTTTACTCTTGATAGTAATATATTTTCATAAGCATTCTAATGCATGCATATTTTTATTTCCTGAATAAGCTTAGTATTCTGGAATTCTTGTAATCTTTGCTGCTCTTTTTGGCCATTTCCTCTAGACTTCTCCATTTCATACTTTATCAGTTCTGTATCATTTGAATCTGTATTTCCTCAAGGAGGTCAAGGACTATATCACACTTATCTCCTTCATTCCTTCTAAAATGCCCTTGATAGTCAGATGAATGAGTGAATAAAACAAAAGAACAAAACATAACTCTTTCTTTCCTGATATTACGGAGTTCTTTAAATGCAGACTCAGGACATAAACTTTCTTGTGTCTCCAGCAGGGAGTAAGTACCTTACAGATGCTCAATAATACCTTACAGATGCTACTGAATTATTAAGTGTTTAACAGTCAATTTTTACATGAGTTGATTCCATATTACCTTATTTTACAGGAGGCAGAAAGTAAGTTATGGGCACTTGTCTAGAATTTCAAAAAGCTTCAGTGAGAAACTGTAGAGATCACAACTTTTGCTTCATGGCCAAGAATTTACTTCAAAGAAGTCACAGTCACTCGGTCTCTTTAAATTACATATAGTCAGCTTCCCACTATATCTTACAGTATTAATCCAATGTATTATTCAAGAGAAACTCACACTCCATCAACAAGTCCCAGCTGGTGATAATATTGTCAACATCAAGGCTGTCACCAAAGAGCCTGCCTAGGGGAAATGGGAAACGGGGAGGGGTGTGAGTTAACTCGTGGAAAGAACAATGTATCTTTTTAGCGCCTAATGTATGCTGGGCATTATGCGGGATGGTTTATTTACATAAGCTGTGTCTTCCTCAACAAGACTTTGGGAAAAGATTCTAGTGTTGTAATTAAGATACAGGTAACTAGAAAGTGAAAAGTGGAAGTGTTAGTCACTAAGTCCTGTCTGACTCTTTGCACACCCAGCGACTGTAGCCCGCCAGGCTCCTCTGTCCATGGGATTTTCCAGGCAGGAGCACCGGAGCCAGCCATTGCCTGTCCTATATATATATGCATATGTATGTGCACGCACACATATATGCAGACACACAGACATGTTAGTGGTCTTAACCCCAAAATAAAATCGATTTCTCTTTCCCTTTCTTTTGCTGAACTTTTCTGCACATTCCAGGGTAACCAGGTCCCTTGTTCTAGCATGTTTCTCAACCAGATGCATCAAAATTACTGGAGGGGCTTATTAATAATTCAAATATCTGAAACCCTCCTTGACCTACTGAAAAACTATCTCCAGGGTTAGAGCCCAAGTAACTACAACTTTTAACAAGCTTTGGGAATATATACTTTTTAAACAAACCCCTGAGGTGATTAACTTTGGGAATAAATGCTCTTTACTGACCCTTCATAAGCGGCTGCAAATTACCTGGCCATCTCATTAAAGGCAGCTTCAGGTTCAGACTGAACCTCAAGTCTGAGGAGGAAAGGAGCACCTGGACTTGGGAGGCGCCGGTGGGGATGTTCTGTTTTGGTGGGTGTCTGATATGAAGCAAATGAAGGGGTCACTCATTCCAGGCAGGAGGACTGCTCTGTGTCTTTAAAAGCAGCGATCCCTTTGTGGCTCGCCAGCCTGGTTACTTGTTAGAGCACAAAATGATCGTCTAAACGTTAGCATGTTGTCATTAAAGAATGATGACCACTTTCATAGTACAAGAAATCCCCGACATCCTATAAAGCGGTGATGGAAGAGGTAATATTTTATTCATCCCAAGGCTTCATTAACAATTCTTCTTTAAGGCAGCTGGGATTCTAGCATCTTATCTGGTGTAGTCATTAGTTAAGCCTAAAACTCGTGGGGGTGTGCTGGCAAGGGGCAGCCTTAGCGTGACGCGAAGAAGCACCTTCAACGGAAGCGTGTGCACTGTCTTTTGCGACTGAAATCCGATTCCTGGAAGCATGCTGACAGAAGCTGACCATGTTGGAGGTCGGGGAGAAATGGTGCAGGAAAGCAGTCTGGTCCCCTGGACGTGCCGCCGGCGTGCCCAGTAACTGCACAGTAACACTCGTTATGGCAACGGAAGAACAGCAAGAACTGCAGTCATCGCCACCATCCTCACCATGCCATGGCAGTCCACAAGTGACAAAGTGAAAGTGAAATTTGTTCAGTTATGTCCGACTCTTTGCAACCCCACGGACTATACAGTCCATGGAATTCTCCAGGCCAGAATACTGGAGTGGGTAGCCCTTCCCTTCTCCAGGGGAGCTTCCCAACCGGGGGATTGAACCCAGGTCCCCCACACTGCAGGAAGATTCTTTACCAGTTGAGCCACTTTATAAGTGATAAGAACCCAGCTCAAATTGGCTTAAGACTAAGAAAGAATAATTCATTGGCTTACATAACTTTTAAATGTGTAAGTGGATAGAGGAGCTTCAGCGAGTAAGGCGGTGTTTCTCTCTCCTCCTACCATTTTTATTTCTGTCTTGCTTCCTGGAACCGTGTCTGTCTTACGCAGACACTCTTCACATGAAGGCCTGTATAGGAGCTCCATAGGTTTGCAGATAGCATCCCCAGAGGAATTCCAATAATTACGGAAAAATTTCCCTTGGAAAGAAATACAGGGAACAGAAAACAGGGCTTAGGCCGGGTCAGAAACGGCGCCCGTATGGTTAGAAAACCCTTTGGTTTTCTAACCCTTGGGGCCTTTGGTATAGCACACAGAAGGCTCGATCCAGGAGCTGTAAATAATTAGCCCCAGGCAAAATCTACTCTGAACCAACCTTAGAAATGTTAAAGACAAAGACTTGAAAAGATCAAAGTATTTATAAGTCATTTAACTCAATTCCAGAACAGAGCTCAAGACCGAGGAATACAGAATTACGCAGCACTTGAAAAGATGAAATCCATTTGCTGCTGTCTTTTCTTTTCTGAAAGTGAAAGTGAATGTGAAAGTGCCAGTCGCCCGGTCGTGTCTGACCCTGTGCAGCCCCATGAACTGTAGCCCACCAGGCTCCTCCGTCCGTGGGATTCTCCAGGCAGGAATTATGGAGTGGGTAACCTTCCTTTCTCCAGGGGATTTTCCTGACTCAGGGATCAAGTCCTGTCTTGCACTGAAGACAGATTCTTTCCCACTGAGCCACCAGGGAAGCCCTTTTTCTTTCTTAGTGGCACGTAAAATGAATTGGTAACACTTTAATCAATGGTGTCTTCAGCAGTTCAGTTCAGTTCGGTTGCTCAGTCATGTCTTACTCTTTGCAACCCCACGAATCGCAGCACATGCCAGCCTCCCTGTCCATCACCAACTCCTGGGGTTCACTCAGACTCACGTCCATTGAGTTAGTGATGCCATCCAGCCACCTCATCCTCTGTCGTCCCCTTCTCCTCTTGCCCCCAATCCCTCCCAGCATCAAAGTCTTTTCGAGTGAGTCAACTCTTCGCATGAGGTGGCCAGAGCTGATGAAATATGTTTTAATTATAAGCGAGTCTTCCCTGACTTTTCCCATTTTCCAAACCATGCTGCTCCATTGGGCGTCTCACAACATCCAAAATACCACTGTTGTTTCAGCCCAGAGTTCCCCCTCTGTGTCTCACCAGCTCTGGAGCTAACAACCGGCCCATGCATTGCGGCATGTCAGAAAGCTCAAACTCCTTTTTTTTTATTAACAACTTCAAAGCCTCAGCTCAGTTTCCCTGGTGGCTCAATGGTAAAGAATCTCCTGCTAATGTAGGAGACATGTGTCCAATCCCTGGGTGGGGAAGATCCCCTGGAGAAGGCAATGGCATCCCGCCCCAGTATTCTTGCCTGGGAAATCCCATGGATGGAGGGGCTTGGTGGGCTACAGTCCATGGGGTCAAAAAAGTGTCAGACAGGATTGAGCAACAGAGCACACACAGCCTCAGCTCAGAGGCCTGGATACAACCTGTCTCACAAACAGAAGGAATCACGTATCGGGAGAAAAAGTTAACTGGAGAACTGATTGTAAAAAAATTAATTTAGAAAAGAAAGTGAGAGGTAGAGATGTGAGCAGAGCCCCAATCCTACAGGTTCAGCGGGTGGTCTGGGTCTCCTCTTGAAAATAGTCAGTCCCTCGGTGTGACCCGCAGACAGCTTCCCGAGGGGCCTTTCAGAAAAGAGCAATAATAATATAGTAAGTCTCCTTTCTCCCATATTTCATATAAGAGTGGGTTGAAGCCCTTCCAGTTTGTATATTTGGTAGTGTGTGTATGTGTATGTGAGAGAAAGACACTTCACATCTTGAGAAATGCTGACAACCATCCATTTCTTTTTCACAAAAATCTATGTGTAGACTATTCTCTCCACCCCCTCCCTTCAGTATTTCTTTAACTGATTTATCACTTCAGTGCCATAAAGTGATAAAAAGCTAAGCTGAGAACAATCAGTTAACACCCAGACATTTTCTCGGTGACAGTGTGGCTAAGTTTCAAGCACTCTCTTTTAATATTCCACCCAGAAGTACATCCCTGAATATTGCCAGACGAAGTGACTAGCTAGCAGCTAATGGGGATGGGGAGAGCCTGGCAGTGGCCAGGATGCCTTGCCCACACAGCTCCAGTTCGGGAAACAACCGATAGGGTAGGCTCCTCAGATATAAACACTTATCACGGGCTTGATAACACACGAAGGACAAGCCTATTGAAAAACATGCCTCCTGTCAAGGAAAAAGAACAGCTCGGGGCTCGTCAGGTGAAGCTATTGCATTTGACGGAGCAAATTTTGTGCTTCCTAGAAACTCTTTGCAATAGATAATGCTTACCTGGCATCTCACCAGGTCCACTCTATGACAGGAAAATTTGATCCTTTTCCTCCAAATTATGGAGCAGACTGGCAGGAATTTAACTTTGCTCCTCCCAGAAAATGGCTTGCAAGACTAAAATCTAGTTGTCCATACAGTACGGTTCTTCCCAGGCTGCACTGACATTCAGAAATGACTAAGGTCACAAGTATACTCTTCTTTAAAAAAGGTGTATAGTGCTTCCTATGTGCTAACACACATTTAGCCACTTTATAAAGGTTTGATCCTATGGGATTGATCCTGTTATCATCCCCATTTTACTGATGGGAAAACTGAGCTGTGAAGCATGGACTCTTTTACAGCCAGACTGAGGAACTTCCGTGCTTTTTCTCTGGGGCTCCTGGGTGTCCAGCTGTGCCTACCGGCTGAAGCAAAGGCTGCGGGCTCTGTGATGTCCTATATAAAGCCGTGAAACCCCCCACCGCTCCTCGAGGCAGCTCCTCCCCTGATGCTCTGACTGGCCTCAACAATTAGGTCTGTTTGGCGAAAAACTGGGAACTTCTGCCTTGAGCTTTGCCGAACCAATACTTAGGTAAGAATCACAGATTTTATTGGGAAAGAGCAGTGGTCCCGAGTGAGCGAGGACCCCGAGGAGCTCATCCCTGGATGCCTCCTGGAGCCCCAGAGCTCGGCTCCACTCTCTTTCTCTTCCCGTGTTCTGTCACAAGCTTCCAAGCCAAAGCTTCTGGGGGAGACTCCCAGCTGGTCCCGTGGCTGATGCTCTGAGTTCCCAGCGCAGAAGGCCCAGATTTGATCCCTGCTCGAAGGGCTTCCCTGGTGGCTCAGGGAGTAAAGAATCTGCCCGCCAGCGCAGGAGACCCAGGTTTGATTTCTGGGTTGGGAAGATCCCCTGGAGAAGGGAATGGCTACCCGCTCCAGTATACTTGTGGGGAGAATCCCATGAACAGACAAGCCTGGCGAGCTCCAGTCCATGGCTTGTGAAGAGTCAGACATGACTGGGAGCCTAAAACTTTGTTTTTTCACCCAAAAAGAAGAGAACAGAGACCCCTCTCTCCCTCTCTCCACCCTGTGAGCACACAGAAAGGGGGCCACTGCCTTCAAGCAAGGAGGCAGCTTCTCCCCTGACACCCAACGAGCTGGAACCTTGATCTTGGACTTCCCAGCCTCCAGGAGTGTGAGAAATAAGTGCCTGTTATTTAAGCCCCCCGTGCGGCGGGGTTCTGTTGTAACGTGGGTGTGTGCTCAGTCGTGTCCCACGCTTTGCGACCCCACGGACTGCAGCCCGCCAGGCGCCTCTGTCCATGGGATTCTCCAGGCAGGGGTACTGGAGTGGGCTGCTGTTTCTGTTACAATAGCCCAGACTGAATAGTACAATGACCCGCACCTCCGCACCCTCCAGGGCTGTTAAGAGGACCCAGCAAAGATGTAGAGCTTGGTAGCTCATCATTACCGGCTCCCGGAGCCCCCGCCTGAGAAGGAAGTCGGCGTGAGAAGACAGAAGGAGGGAATGGGGCGGGGGCAGGAGGCCAGATCCAGTCATCTAATCAAGGGCCGATGCTGGCTCTTGGCTCAGTCCTCTGAGTTGGGCTTTTGTCATGTCCACTGAAAAAGTTCTGACAAAACAGCTGGCCTCATTCCTGTAGGATTTCAGGGGACTCTCCAGCCCGTCCTCACTTCCTGGAGTCATGCCCACCCTCTCCATACCACCCTTATCCCATTTTGACCTGATGAAAGGGTCGGTTCACTAATAGGACCCTGTTCTCAGTCTTTAAATGTTTGCTTCCTGACCAATGGGGCTTTTGGCTTTTTTTTTTTCCTAATGCTAAGAGTTCTTTATATTATAATCTCTCCATTATTCTAGACAAATCTCAACCAAGCTAAAGTTTTCCAAAACTTTTAATTAAACTTCACGAACTACTTCTTCAGAGAGAGCTTTAAGCAGCCACCACGGTCAAATATTTTATGATCTTTTCCGGACGTGCAGGGGAAGGAAGATGAGAGGCGCCGTAAACAAACAGTCGCCCCCGGCGCTCGACTTGGGAGATGAGACTGTCAAGGGAGAAATAGTACATATAAAAGTAAAAAACGACCTGCGCGCCAGCCCAGGGGTGTTTGTGTCAGACTTCGAGTGCAGATTTGGAAAAGCTAAACAAAAGCTTTAAATGAAGAAGAGATGCTACCATGTCCAAGAGGTTTTCTCTGGAGATGGGCTGGTTTTGCATGACAGGAGAGTTCCTGCACGTGGGTGACCCTGAGAAAGCCGCCGAGAATCTTAGCTCATTATTGATTCCCTCCACAGAAGCCAAGTCCAAACTGCCTCTGGAGGCACCTCGCTGGGAGAAACCTCAAGATACAGGATGATACCTGGCACTACCCCCTCGTCATGGGGCACTCTTGCCCGCTTAAAATGTGGCAGAAACTAGGCTAAGCATTTGGCATTTTAGTCTCACAAAAATTTACAGGGGTGAGTAATAGTAGTGTCTCCATTTTACACATTTTAAGGCAGGTTCCAGTATTGATAGTTAACTCAGTCTGTGCTTGAGTCAAGATTCAACCTAAGTCTCTGACTTCAAAATCCCTTTTGAGGGCAGACGCCATTCACACATTGAGCGTATAGTGTAAGGCTGTTTCCTAGCTCACACCATCACCTGTCACACACGCCACATACATGTCTCACACATGCCCACATGCGCATACACTGTCCCGCTGGAGGAGCTCCAGTTTCTTTCTTCACATTCCTGCCACTTGGAGTTAGAAGGAGACCCAGACATAGCCCAAGGGTAAGTCACGATCTGAATCGATTAAGGCAATCTCATCCTCTTTGATTGGCTTGGAAAGAGGTCTATGAACCAGTTCTGTCAAATGAGATACAGTGAAAATCCATTGCCAGGGCTTCATAAAGTGTTTCTTAGCTCTTAGAAAAAGGAGATTCAAGAATAGATAGGATTTGTTCTTTTCTTTTTTCTGCTCTTGAACAATGAGGTGTTTACGAGACCCTGCAGCTACTCTGTGATCATGAGGGAAGTGAGACAGCATGCCAAGGATGACAAGGCAGAAAGTCAGGAAGGAACTGAGTTCTTTACAGCATCATTGAATTTCCTGGTTGGCCAAGCAGAAGCTGCCTCAACTTGAGACTTAGTATTTGAAAAATAAGGCTCTTTATTGAATCACTGTGACTTGAGTCCTGTACAACTTGGAGGGAGAGACTTTTAAAGATACCCTAATACTTCACAGTATATTTGCGAGGATTCTAGCAAATGAAACATCCGTTGACTTATAGTCTCTCCTCTCTTCTCACTTTTTACTCTTCCTCTGCTCACGCCGGGCTCCCTGCACACGTGTCCTCAGGCCACGATGACCTGTTATTCACTAGAATCAATTTTCCCTCACAGAAATAGAGGAGCACAAGGCAAGCTAGCACATGGTTTGTGATCTTACACATACATGTAGGTAATGATGATACTATATTACACGTAATGATATAAACAGGTGCAGCCCCCACCTTGCTGGACTCCTTATTCCCGCAATGGCTTTGAGGAAGGAAGCAACAAGGCTGAGGAACCGCAAACAGCAAGGACTTCTGAGTGACCTTTAGGACCTCTGGGCAACCTCTAGCAGTCTGTCCAAGAAACTGAAGCCCTTGGAGCCACAGAGGCAAGTAAAGGAGTGCTGCCAACGGTGTGAGTTTGGCGTAGATTCTTCAATAGTTGAGCTTTCAGATGAGTCCTCGGCCCTATTGACATCTCAAATACAGCTTCACAGGGGACCCAGCTGGGACTCCTCGCTCACAGAAACTGCGGGAAGATGCACAAGCGTTGTTACATACCATTCCTCTCGTCTTTCTGAGATGAGAGATTTGAGCACTTGGCAGACCTGAAAAGTGAGCACCTGCTTAAACTCGGCATTCTAGGCACCTTGCCTGCCTCACCCTAGCTCAGACTTTACAGTAACATAATGTTTTCAGCTATGGAGTTGGTGAGAAGGATTTCATAGAACTGAATCATAGCTTGCCTGTTCTGTTCAATTAAGCCGACACTGATTCCTGCCCACCCCCCATAAAGGGTTAGGGCTTCCCCGGTGGCTCAGAGGTTACAGCTCACCCCACAATGCAGAAGTTTGTGCAGATGCAGGCTCCACCCCTGGGTTGGGAAGAGCCCCTGGAGGAGGGCATGGCAGGTCTTGCCTGGAGAATCCCATGGATAGTCATAGGGTCACAAAGAGCCAGACACTGAAGTCCCTTAGCACTCATGCATACAGTGTTAAACACAAAGCAACTGAGACTATTTTGTGCTTTGCAGTGTTAACTAATTACACTTTATTAAAAGCACAATTCTTTAAGATACCAGTGATTCCTCAGTTTCTGTATATTCATTTTCCCAGCTCCCTGTATACACAGCCTAAGAAAGTGCCTATATGTATAACTTATCTCCCTAGCAGCTCATGGCAAACCCAGAGCTCAAGGAAAGAATTTGGCAGCAGTTCAGGATTTCTAAGGTGGTTCTTTTTTTAATGTTTCCAGGTGGCGCAGTGAGTAAAGACTCTGCCTGCAATACAGGAGAATGGGTTTGATCCCTGGGTCAGGAAGATCCCCTAGAGAAGGAAATGGCAACCCACTCCAGTATTCTTGCCCAGGAAACTCATGGACAGAGGAGCCAATCCATGGGGTACCAAAAGTCAGACACAA
The DNA here is from genome assembly GCA_006408675.1 of Madoqua kirkii. Classification (NCBI taxonomy): domain Eukaryota; kingdom Metazoa; phylum Chordata; class Mammalia; order Artiodactyla; family Bovidae; genus Madoqua; species Madoqua kirkii. Next base: position 804 of record SJYC01055385.1, on the reverse strand, counting down.
CTCAGCAACTAAATCACCACCACCACATGCCCCTTACCTGAAAAATGGGGAGATTAATTAGACCCTCCACATAGTGATCCTTTAAAATTAATACCAGTAAAGTTCTTAACACAGAACTTGGAATAGAATATGCAGTCAATAAATAAACACTGATAGAAAACATTTAATAAACATTGATTATGTTGGATACAGAACCAAAACCTTATGTGAAAGAAGAGAGTGAAAAAGTTGGCTTAAAGCTCAACATTCAGAAAATGAAGATCATGGCATCTGGTCCAGTCACTTCATGGGAAATAGATGGGGAAACAGTGGAAACAGTGTCAGATTTTATTTTGGGGGCTCCAAAATCACTGCAGATGGTGACTGCAGCCATGAAATTAAAAGACACTTACTCCTTTGAAGAAAATTTATGACCAACCTAGACAGCATATTCAAAAGCAGAGACATTACTTTGCCGACGAAGGTCCGTCTAGTCAAGGCTATGGTTTTTCCTGTGGTCATGTATGGATGTGAGAGTTGGACTGCGAAAAAGGCTGAGCACCAAAGAACTGATGCTTTTGAACTGTGGTGTTGGAGAAGACTCTTGAGAGTCCCTTGGACTGCAAGGAGATCCAACCAGTCCATTCTGAAGGAGATAAGCCCTGGGATTTCTTTGGAAGGAATGATGCTAAAGCTGAAACTCCAGTACTTTGGCCACATCATGAGAAGAGGTAACTCACTGGAAAAGACTCTGATGCTGGGAGGGATTGGGGGCAGGAGGAGAAGGGGATGGCCGAGGATGAGATGGCTGGATGGCATCACGGA
>SJYC01055384.1:0-20072 GCA_006408675.1 Madoqua kirkii | reverse complement strand
AAGACTCTCAAGAGTCCCTTGGACTGCAAGGAGATCCAACCAGTCCATTCTGAAGGAGATCAGCCCTGGGATTTCTTTGGAAGGAATGATGCTAAAGCTGAAACTCCAGTACTTTGGCCACCTCATGCAAAGTGTTGACTCACTGTAAAGACTTTGTTGCTGAGAGGGATCGGGGGCAGGAGGAGAAGGGGACGACAGAGGATGAGATGGCTAGATGGCATCACGGACTCGGCGGACATGAATCTGAGTGAATTCCGGAAGTTGGTGATGGACAGGAAGGCCTGGCATGCTGCGATTCATGGGGTCTCAAAGAGTCAGACACAACTGAGTGACTGAACTGAACTGAACTGAATGCAGGAAAATAGTCTTTATATTAGTAAAGACTACAGGTATAGTTTGAGCTAGCAATATGTTAAGCTTTGTTTTGTAAAGAATGTGAGAAAATTATACACTATAAATTTCATAATGTTACAAAGATTTACTATTTGACATAAGAGGAAAAAAGTCTTCCCTCTTTTCATTAAATGGTTCAGACACACCCTTGGACTGATGCAAGGAGGGGTGGGTGGTAAAAGCAGCAGCCAGTTGCAATCAGCAGTTGATTCAACTGATTGGGTGTCATGCACTGAATGCTTGTATTCCCCCAAATTTATGTGAAAATTCTAATCCCTAAGTATAAGGAGGTGGAGCATTTGGCAGATGACTAGGTCATAAAGATGAAATTCTCATGAATGGGATTAGTGCTCTTATAAAAAGGAGTCGCAGAGAGCTCTCTCTCCACCACCTAAGGATGCAATGAGAAAATAGCTGCCTGCAACCCAGAGTACAAGCCTCACTAGAACCTGATCATGTTGGCACCTGATCTTAAACTTCCAGCCTTCAGAATGTAGAAGTAAAGTTTGTTGTTTTGTAAGTCACACAGTATATGGTATTCTGTCGTGGCAATCTAAACGCACTAAGATACCTGGTCTACAAGTAATTCTCCTAACTGCTTCAAGTGACTCCAAATTACTTCCAGATTAAATGACTCAGTTCCAAGTACCAATTTTCTACATTTCTAATTTATTCAAGAACCAAGAAAGTAGACAAATGCTAGGTCAAAATGAACAAAATTTAACTGTTCTCCACTGATGCAATGGCAAGATACTAGACTTGGATCTGTATTTAACACTAAGCACATGACATTTTTATATTTGACGTTACCTATCCTTTTCTAGCAACTGCCTTCAAAAGTGGTACATCACCAGTTATATAAAATTCTTTGTATGAAACTGAGGTTTATTGTCTGCTACTTACACAAAAACTAATTCTCTCTAGTCTTTTTTCTCTGATCATTCTTCTTTTCCACTCTATTCCACCCTCCCGTCTATCTACCAGCCAGAGATCACATTTATCTTCCCATTCATGTCTCTCTCACACATAGTTCTGTCCTTTCTCATCCTATCATATATATGCAAACATCACTCTCTGAGCCATGCACTTTTGATTCTTTAACTGTACTTCTGTAAACAGTATAAATGGTTCATCAAGATTTTTTAATTCAATACTAACACATTAGATCTTTTGAAGAAGTATCAAGAAAAGATTTCAAAATTACTCAGATGATTGAGGAAGATGGCTTAGATTAACATTCTAGATTTTATTTCCCTAATTTTTACTTTATGAACAAGGAAAAAGTAACCTTTATAAAAGCCTAGTTAAGGGAGAAATGATTTAAGTCTTTTTAAGTATTGCTACTGCTACTGCTAAGTGACTTCAGTCGTGTCCGACTCTGTGTGACCCCATAGACAGCAGCTCACCAGGCTCCCCCGTCCCTGGGATTCTCCCGGCAAGAACACTAGAGTGGGTTGCCATTTCCTTCTCCAGTGCATGAAAGTGAAAAGTGGACGGGAAGTCGCTCAGTCGTATCGGACTCTTAGCGACCCCATGGACTGCAACCTACCAGGGTCCTCCATCCATAGGATTTTCCAGGCAAGAGTACTAGAGTGGGGTGCCATTGCCTTCTCCGCTTTTTTAAGTACACACGTACCAAAACAACATTAAGAGTTGTAGAACCACTGAATATTTACCTTACGGAGCCTTTTTGTAGGTATTCTGGGTTGTGCTGGCAGAAATGTATTATATATCACTGTATAGGATTTAACCTATATATTTAACTGTGTATCATTAAGTCCAGAGGTTTTCCTTTAGGCTTACACAGGAGCAGTGGAGTGATAGAGTCAGCTGGACATTTCATCCCAACTCAAGTGTTCAATGGTATGATGTTAGGAGCTTGAAATGTACTACAATGAGAGTACGTGTACCATCGAAATCTGCAAACACTACAAATTTGTTTTTTTTTCTCAGAAAGCTGGTTATTAAATATTCATCAGCACATTATTGCATATGAGTGATCTGAACAAAATCAATTATCTCTGCATAGTATTACTTACTATAACAGTTAAAATACTAAAATTAGATTCAACCTATAAACAATTTGTTTCCATTTCTTGATTACAAAAACTGATGAATAACATCGGCACATAAATTTCCTGTTTTCTTCCTACTACCTGTTTCTTGGAAACAGGCTAACAAGCACTGAAATGGAAAAAGGTTACTGGAGATGTGCCAGAGCCCAATTCATAAATTTCCTTTGGTATTTTATTAAATTCCCTTTAGGCTTCTTACTCCTATTTTCCAACATTTGCATTTTTAGGATAATATAAGACTTTAGGATAGATTCCTGAAATGCCAAAAAGTCAAACAGAGGTACAAGAGAAGAGCTACAAGCAGACAGAATCATCAGAAAATTCGCAAATGCAAAGGAATTAACTATAGAAAAACCACCATCAATCAATGTTTCAAAAGAACAACTGATCCTATAAAGCTGATCCTCTTAATTTTTTCTCTTGTTTTACAAAAAAAATCTTCTTGTTCTTTTACTAAGCTAGAGTTGTGGTCCACTGCCTGGTAATTTATTATTATGACAACGTGGATATAAAATAAACCTTAAGTACAATCTTTCTAACCACATCTCCCCCAAAACACCTGGAAAATTTTAAGATAAGTATCAATGGAAAGGACTAAGAAAATTTTGAGGGAATACTCTACAATTCATTCAAGATGAGTTTACCTTTATCAAGCTGCACTATTTGGATCCTTACTGAAAGTCAGGGATGGTATGGTTTATTATTATTATATTAATAAACACAAAGTGCTTTTGAACAGTACCTGGCACATACACAGTATTTTGGAAATTTCTGCTATTATCATAGTTATTTGAAATTTGAAGAAATGAGTTTTCAAAGAGGATTCTCAGTTTCACAATAACAGCCACAAAACCTAACAAACCTCCTTACATATTTAGGTGCACCCTTGGCAAAGACATTTAGAGAATGTAAAAACTCTTACTAAAGATTATACAATTAAAAGTAAGTAACATATCTCCAGTTCTTTCTTGTCAGATGTTTGTATTTTACATAATTTCTATGCCAGCCCAGAGGCTTCACTCACTTTGAAATCAAAGGTGTAATTGGTGTAAGGCATCAAGTTATTTTCATAGGCGCTCTTCAGTTGGAAGCCATGCGTGATTCTCCCTTCTGAGCTTCCATTCTTCCCATTGCAGCTGAAGTTCATAAGACATTCATTGTACCTTAGTTCCTTGAAGTCTTTGTGGTTGTCAGCTACTCCTCCATTGCTTAAATATTCCACAACACCTGGCAGAATAAAGAAAGAAACACTACCATTCAGCATTTAGACCTTTACAGAAGACTTCATAGACAAAATCTGCTGCCAAGTACATGTACCCAAGTTCAGAGTGGATTTATTACACTAAACATTTATTTTTACTTATGAAAATTGCCTTCTTAGCTTAATGTTGCTACTGCTGCTAAGTCGATTCAGTCGTGTCCGACTCTGTGCGACCCCAGAGATGGCAGCCCACCAGGCTCCCCAGTCCCTGGGATTCTCCAGGCAAAAACACTGGAGTGGGTTGCCATTTCCTTCTCCAATGCATGAAAGTGAAAAGTGAAAGTCAAGTCGCTCAGTCATGTCCGACTCCCAGCGACCCCATGGACTGCAGCCCACCAGGCTCCTCCATCCATGGGATTTTCCAGGCAAGAGTACTGGAGTGGGGTGCCACTGCCTTCTCCAAGCAGCCTCTCCCATTTCTCACTGTTGTTGCCCTCCTCTCCATTTCTGTCCTGACCAGTTTAGACCCCTCTCCTAGGCGCCACACCCATCTATATCCTCTTAGACAATCCCCTTAGACGCCTCCCTCAGAGTCCCCATGTACACCTTAAACACAGTTTGCCCCGAACCCTTTTTTTCTGCTAAACCTGCTCTTCCCCTCCTTCCCTAACCCAGTAATGGCCCCACCACATGCTCAGAGACCCAAGCCCCAAGCCTGGGAGTCATTTTGACTCCTCTTCCCTCACTCCCACCCTTCTTCTGTCAGTTATCTGATCCCATTCATCATCTCACCTCCTAAATATCCCTGTTAATGTTAGGAAATCAAATATCATCAATTTCATACGGTTCAATCAAACTGAAGGGTATTTATTTGCCTATTTCAGAGCAAAATATCTGGATCACCCTGGAACAGAACAGCTTCAGTTTTCTTAATGGCTCTTCAAGATGAACATGATTCCCAGGGTCTAGGGCGGCATTCACTAGTAAAGTCTTGACCCTGTATGTTTGTAGAATATTATTCCAAAGCAACCTCTCTTTAGTATTTCACCATTCTATCCAGTCAGTTAACAATTTCTGGACCACATTATAAAAATTTTTAAATCATTCACAACAAAAACAGGCTTCTGCATCTTCAGCACTGCAACGTCTAGCTTCAGGAAAGCAACATCAATCTTTGTTTCAGGCTACAGTGAGACTTTTCAGTCACACTAAATAAGACATTATATGCTGGAGGTAGATCACTTGGTCAAAAATATTGGACGTGTCTAAAAAGCTAAAGAGAGCAGAAGCATTCAAAAACAGAATATCACCTCCACTGAGTAAGTAAACATGGAAAAAAATACCGCAATCTTTCTGATGATGATGATTAGTTAATGCTGTCACACATCTCTTTCTATTTCTGAGTTGGGAAAGGCAGTAACATACATAAAGAAAAAATGATGAGCACAACATCAGTACTGTGAATAGCTGAAAAGGGGCTATCATTTATCTAGCAGTTATTACATGCTCTTACACTGCTGTAAGAGCCTACACATTTAAACCTTACAAACAACTCCATAAAGTGGATAAAATGATTATCCCTTTATTTAAAAATGAGGAACTTAAGTCATACGTTGCATACATCCTAAGAGGGAGAACCAGGATCCAGCCCTGAGAGTCTGGCTTGAGCCAACTCACTCTGCTGTGATGCCAAATGACAGTCAAAAAGATAGGAGAAACCTGTGCTAGAGGGCAATAGAGGAGGACATGGGTAAGATGTCAAAGGGGCCAGGAGCTGAAAACAAACTTCTGTCAATGGATGATTTCAGCATTTATATGCTAAGGAGAGAAAGCAAAGGTATTTTCTACATGTGAGACTTTTATTTATATTACAGTTTTAAGTGTTTGGGTTATTTTACATTTATTATTGAGCGGCTGTTTTAAACAACTTAAAGTAGCTTACTGAATATATACAAAATTTAGAATATGTTTTGGTAACAGCAAAACAACAATAATGTTTTAAATTTGAATTTTAATATCTAAGTGCAGAACTGATTTTTTTCTTTTTAACAAAGATCTAAAATAATTCAAGTTAGGACATACAGAGATTAAAAGGAGCTCAAGATGTAATGTGAAATCCTAAGATAAGTCTGATCATTCTTCTGTCACCTAATATCAGAATTAAAGGATTTTAATGAACTCACTCAAAGGTTACCAATGTTATTAAACTAGATAGCTATATGTGCTGAACATTTTCTAGTTGCCTCTCAGGTCACCCTTCTCCACTGCACTCTCTGACATAGGAGGCTGACCTTGACTTACATCAACTGCAAAACCCTCCCCCTGAGAACAGAAGCAGAGAGAGGCTAAGATATATACTCCCCTGGCTCCTTTCTTGTTGGTTTGCCGGCAACTGATTGCATCCCAGTTCAAATCCGCGGCTCCTATTACATGGTCCTCTCCTCATAACTACTGTTTCCAAGTTCTGATAGCAGCTCCCACCACTTTCCCTAATTCCCCCAGGAGCAGGGTACTGTGTCATTCATTGTTTTGTGTCCCTTAACCTTTGGAAATAGCTTAGCTGAATAAACTCTTCTCAATTATCCCATGTCCTACTCCTGGGACTCTTACAGATACACTCTTGAATTTAGAAGAGAAATTCTCTGCTCAAAATTTAAGAGCCAGGTGTCCTTTCAACTACAAGTAAAAGCAAAGTTGAATGCAAAGAGTAAATCATGTTATCAATACCTGAATCTGGCAATGAGTTAAGATCTGCACATAGCACCAGCGGGATGGAATAGGATCTGCGGTTGGGCTGCCAGGCCTGCTTGAGGCTTTCTCCAGAATGTTTTTAACCTCTGAGACAAACATCATGGTCTGAATGAGTTTCACATCAGAATACTCTGGGTCCCAATGCATGTGGGCATTTGCCACTATAAGCAGCTGTTTGTCTGCAGCATGAATAGGCTTCATACCTAAATTTAAGCATTAGGGAAAACAAAGGTAAGATTATACTTTATTATAAAAAAGCAGTATCTTAAAAAGTTTTTCCCCCAAACCCATCATCACTTCTTTACTCTTTTCCATTAATTTCTATTTCCCCCCTTTAAAACATAAAGTAGTTCTTAGAAGCTAAAGTGCTGAGATTCTGATAATCCCAATATGGGGGTAGACAATCTGTAGCCCATAGCCCATCACCTGTGTTTGTACAGCCTGTGTGAGCTGAAGCTGGTTTTACATTTTTTAAGGGTTCTACAAAAGGAGACTGTGACAGAGACCGTATGTGTCCCACAGAACCTAAACTATTAATTAACTACCTGGTCCTTTATAGAGAAAGTTTGCCAAATCCTGCTCTCTATCCAAGTTAGGATCTATCCCATCATATAACCAGTATTTGATTATATTGGTTTGATTTGCTTGACTTGCTGAGTTTAGTATAAAAAAGCAGTTTAAATATCTGTCACATAAATATCACAATAACCTAGTGAAGTAGGTTTTTAGTTATCTGAATCACATAAACCTTAATTTAAATCCTCACCTTTAAATCAGTACTCATTTATTTTGCATTTTCTGAGCACATCAGTGACAAGGTCAGTAGTTAAATGCAAGAACATGATAAGGAAGTGAATTTGCTATGAATCTGCTACCAAAATCTTCATACAATACACTCAGAAGAAGTAATTTTAAAAGTGAGAATTAGGAAGTATGCTCTCAAAGTCTGGCATGGCTTTCAAATGTGGCTTTGTTACTTGATGCTAGGAAGGATTAGGGGCAGGAGGAGAAGGGGCCGACAGAGGATGAGATGGCTGGATGGCATTACCGACTCAATGGACATGAGTTTGAGTGAACTCCGGGAATTGGTGATGGACAGAGAGGCCTGGCATTGCTGCAACTCATGGGGTCGCAAAGAGTCGGACAGGACTGAGCGACTTCACTTTCACTTTCATACACATATATACTAGTAATGTGTAAATAATGAGTAAGAGTTACTCCTAGAGTGTATGAATAAGATGGGATGCTCATGTTTTACTCTATATACTCTGGTACTGTTGGAATACTAGATACATACAAAATTAACTTTTCTATTGAAATTTCTATAACAGATTTTTAAAAAATTTTTCTACTGAAAATATAAACTCTGCAGAAAGACTGGATTTTCTCAGTCTATTATTTTGGTAAAGTTAAGTTTCCATTTTACCAACCTATAATTTTCTTTAATGTTGAGTAAACAAGTAACTGAAGTATCTTTTATATGTGATAGAAACAGTCATTTTAAAGCAATTTTGTCATAAGACAAAAAAACTGCAGCCCAAGCTATCATCTTTTTCTAGAAGTTTTATAGTGTCATTTGTGGCTGTAGATTAAATATTCACTATATTAAATATTAAAAACTTGCCCCTTTAAAGAGGCCATAAGCACCTTCCATAGTATTAAATTCCTCCTCTAGGAGTATGAGAGATATTTCAGAATATGAAAGTGTCAACTGTATAATTTACAATTACTCTTCTATACATAAAAGGGGAGTAAAACTCAAAAAGAAATTCAATCTTTGCATTACCAGAAAAAAGGTACCAAACTTTTGAGAAGAATGAGACTGGAAAGGACATAAAAGTAAGTACAAGTAAGAGGCTAAAAAAGAAGAAGGAATTTTAAGTCATATATCAAAGACTGATCATCTTTGATGACAGATAAACTGAAGAACAGTGAGAAAAGGAAGTATGACAAATATGCATGGTCTGAATAATTCAAATCAATACTTAAGGCAAAAATCTTTTCTTCTACAAGTAAAAATCTTTTCTTCTACAGGTACTAAGTAAAGAAAAACATTTTAAATAAAAGCCCTGATGAGGCCTTGACATGTTCTCCCTGGTTTTACCTGAAATATGGTTAGGTAAGCAATGAAATGCTCAAAGGCAGGCAGTAGGAAAGGGAGGAAAAAAGCTGGATATGCAAAGTACATAATGAGTTTCTGACTTTGAAGGAAGCTATAAATATCTAGAATAGAAAAGAAAAGTACCAGGTAGAAAAAAGATCTCGCTCTTACCCTGACAATGACTGAGATATAACAAAGAAATTAAAAGAAAATGTGCCAAGTACTTAACCTTAAAGACAAAAGATTTCACAGTCAAGAAGCTAAAAATACAGCTAAAAAGTCATCATAATTTCCAAATTCAGCTTAAAACAATTCTTATTTCAAATAACCTTTTGGAATTAATGGCATATTAAAGACTTTCCTTTTTACAGAGTACCTGGCAAGTAATATCCTAAGATATAAATGACAAATTAGGACTATTTTCCTGCCCATCTCCTTTAACTTTCCTCAAAAGATGAGAAAATAACTATGCAATAAATACCAGCATGACACGCTGCACTTGAGATGGTGTTTATTTTTAGTAGGAAGATTTTAAACCATACTCACCTGCTCCAAATAGTTCTTTGTGGACCTCTAATACCACAGCGACACCGATATTATCTTTTGTCATCACTCTGTTCAGCATAGCTTCGGATCCATCTGAATTAGCCATTGCCACTTGGTTAAATTCCACCGTATGCTTCTGCACCAATGTAAATCTAAAGAGTCACAATGCATTAGTATTATGGTATCAGGTATGAGAAGAGCACAAGATATAGACACTACTCACTGTCTCCTTAGTCATTTTCTAGCTGCCAACGGGTCTTTTGATAGGGCCGATGAGAGGAAAAAAGTCTGATTACTGTAGAAACCTTGGAAGTTCCACCTAGCAAAGATGGTGTGTGTGTACTCCTTTGCCCTTTTCCATCTCTACCCATGTGGTAAGAGACAGGAAGGCAAAAGACAGCCCATTACGAATGGAGAAGCAGCTTGGACCTCCTGTGTGAGAAAATTACTCTTCTATCTCTTTAAGTGGCAGTTGGGATTTTCTGGTATTCAAGGGTAAACACAACCTTAACTGAGTCAGCAAGTTAATAAGACAGAAGAGAAAAAAATCTACCTACCCTGTTGGCAGCTTTATTCTCACCGCATCAAGAAATCTGTCAAGAAAATGTAGGCACACACCCTTATCCCAGCCAAGGCGAAGCCAACTTTCCATCTGGCTTCTACGAGAAAGCTGGCACTGGGTGAATATAAGTGAACAGAAGGAATGACTCTATAAGATGAGGGATGGCTCTCCCCGGGGCTACAACTCGTGCATCTGTACTAACAGTATTTTCTTTCCTTAGTGCCAAAGTAGATATTGTAGGATTTAACAGAATTGAGTCCAGCACTGCCATTTAATAGCAGGATGACTTTAGTCAAGCCATTTAACCTCTGTTAGTCAAGTTTTACTAAGTTTGTAAAGCATTTATAAACAGCCAAAAGCTACTAAATATATCGTCTGCCTTTCACTAGGTTTTAAGAGGAGAAAAAGACATCTTTACTTTTATAAAAGGGCCCTACCCCATCTTCTTCCTAGCTTTGATAGTGAAGCCTGCACACATTCCTTCAAAAATACTAAGACTGTGCTGTGTTGCAGGACACTGTGCTAGATGAAATAATACTTCTCTTCCGACTTCCAAGTCTGAATGTCTCAGATGGCCTGAGAAGAATATAAGGTTGGGTCATGTGCCTACTCCCAAGCGAGAGTGATTAAAGGAGTGGAGTTTCCACACTCTAAAGAGGAGATATTTAAACTGGAACATGAATGATGAGAAATTACCAAGGTGAAGAATGGAATTAAGTACATTCCAGATAGAGGAAGAAGTGAGAGGTTCTGGGCTAGCAAAGAACTTTGTATGTTTATGGGTTAGAAAAGAATGGAAAGGTATGAAATGATGTTGGAGATTAAGAGGAAGAGAAGTGACTGAAGTAGATTCTAAGCAAGGATATGACAGTATTTGATTTATATTTTTTAAGATCACTGCAGCTCCACTGTAGACAATGAATTATAGGAGCCAAAGTTTGGGAACTGTGAGATGAATTAGAAAGTTTCTCAGGTTGTTTAGATGACTGATAATGATGGCTTAGGTAAGGCAACAGAAATAAAGAGAAGCAGGCAGATACAAAATAAGTTCTACAGATATAATGGATCATCCTCAATATCAGGACTTTTAAAAACGTCTTTAAGCAGTAGAATTTCTTTCTCAAAGAATTCTTCATGAGATTATCATATATAAAATAGATAAAAGCAGTATTATATCTGAATAAATCAATCATTGCAAATGATGTATCTGTTTTGATGTTTACAAAAATTTGAAATCAGAGGATATAGATGATAATTATAGTCTTCCATCAGTCTCAGTATCTTCTCTATTCTGTTTTGGTTACACAGTATTAATAAAAACTCTGATTCACACAAACACACAGATACAAGTGGTAAATAACTGGCTTTGAACTCAGAAAAAAGCAAGCAAGTAGGTAAAAACTCAATTCAGATGTGTGCAACAAGTCAACTAAGCAGTGTATCAGGAACATGTTATTGACTTCCAAAGTGTTAAAATTTGGTATTTGGAAATTTGAGTGTTATTTTTAAATTACTTAATTATTTGGATTTAACTTTTGAAATATCTTGTAAATATTTATAGAGTTCTTAAGGCTTATTTATAGGAATCTAGGGTCCTGCAGCAAAGTCTGAAATTGCCATTTAACAGCTTAATACTGTAATATTTTTCTTCTACCAGAGTCAAGGTATTATTTGGTAGGGGTGGTGGAGTGAGACTATCTAATTATAGAACTGTCCTCACTAAAACCTGTTTCCCTGTATCTTTCTTCAATCAAACCTAAATCTGGACCATTTCTTTAAAGGAACACAGAATTTCTTTTCCATTTGACACTACTTTAAATATAATCCCCAAGTCTTTTCCAGAAAACAAATCAATTCTTTGCATGATATATGGAACAGAACAGTTGTTCATTTGAAAAACTCAAGTTTAAACTCAAAGGTGTAGTACCTAGAACTGGAGATAAATGAACTACTGTCTTCTTCATTTTGGACTGCTGCTGCTGCTGCTGCTAAGTCACTTCAGTCGTGTCCGACTCTGTGCGACCCCATAGACGGCAGCCTACCAGGCTCCCCTGTCCCTGAGATTCTCCAGGCAAGAACGCTGGAGTGGGTTGCCATTTCCTTCTCCAATGCATGAAAGTGAAAAGTGAAAGGGAAGACGCTCAGTCGTGTCCGGCTCTTAGCGACCCCAAGGACTGCTGCCTACCAGGCTCCTCCGTCCATGGGATTTTCCAGGCAAGAGTACTGGAGTGGGGTGCCATTGCCTTCTCTGGGGAAAGCCATATTAACTGTAAGCTAAATAAGTAATAATATATCTCCACAACTTTTTGGTATTTTAGTTCTTAAACCAGGTTTCTTTGGTTCCCTGTTTATTGCTTAAAAACAAAAAAGTTTAAAAAAAAATTATTTTATTAAGTAACATACAGAGATTGGGAAATAAGAAAAAGATAAAGAAAAAGTCAGTCATTTGCAACCCAACATCCCCATCAAAATCTCAAAGTATTTCCCCAGACTTTTCTCTCAAGCATGTGTGTGCATTTTTTATACAATTAGAATAATACTTGAAGTTTTACTTATTAATAATACTCTAAGTAATACTCTAATATAGACAGGGACATTTCCCTATAAAGTACAATATGCTTCATTCTGTCTAAGATCAGGAAGAAGAAAAGGGTGTCCACTCTCACCACTATTACTCAACACAGTTTTGAAAGTCCTAGCTATGGCAATTAAGAGAATAAAAAGAAATAAAAGGAATACAGATCAGAAAAGAAGTAAAACTCTCACTATTTACAGATGATATGATACTATACATAGAAAACCCAAAAGAAACTATTAGAAAATTACTAGAGCTAATCAGTAAATTCAGCAAAGTCACAGGATATAAGGTCAATACACAGAAAGCACTTGCATTTCTAAATACTAACAATGAAAAATCAGAAAGAGAAATTAAGGAATCAACCCCATATAACACTGCAACAAAAAGAATGAAATATCTAGGAATAAACCTACTTAAAGAGACAAAAGACCTGTACATGGAAAATTGTAAGACACTCATGAAAGAAATCAAAGACAACATAAACAGATGCAGAGATATTCCATGTTCCTAGGTAGGAAGAATTAATATTGTGAAAATGACTGTACTACCAAAGGCAATCTACAGATTCAATGTGATCCCTATCAAATTACCAATGGCATTTTTCACAGAACTGGAACAAAAATTTCACAATTCACATGGAAAAACAAAAAGACCCTGAATAGCCAAAGCAGTCTTGGGAAAGAAGAATGGAGCTGGAGGAATCAAACTTCCTGACTTCAGACCATACTATAAAGCTATAGTCACCAAGACAGTATGGTATGGGCACAAAAAAAGAAATACAGACCAATGGAACAAGACAGAGGACCAAAAGATAAACCCACACACTTATGGGTACCTTCTTTTTGACAAAGGAGGCAAGAATACACGATGGGGCAAAGACAGCCTCTTCAATAAGGGGTGCTGGGAAAACTGGACATGCTACATGTAAAAAAATGAAATCAGAACAATTCCTAATGCCACAGACAAAGATAAACTCAAAGTGGATTAAGGACCTAAATGTAAGACCAAAAACTATATGCAGAACACTCAATGACATAAATCAAAGCAAGATCCTCTATGACCCATGTCCTAGAGTAAGGGAAAAAAAAACAAAAGTAAACAAGTGGGACCTGATTAAACTTAAAAACTTTTGCACAGCAAAGGACACTATAAGCAAGGTGAAAAGCTAGTCCTCAGAATGGGAGAAAGTAATATCAAATGAAACAACTGACAAAAAATTAATTTCCAAAATATATAAGCAGTTCATACAACTCATTGCCAGAAAAACACTGCCAGAAAAACAAACAACCCAATCACAAAATATAAACAGACATTTCTCCAAAGAAGACATACAGATGGCTAACATATGAAAAGATGCTCAACATCACTCATTTTTAGAGAAATGCAAATCAAAACTACAATGAGATATCACTTCACACAGGTCAGAATGGCCATCATCAAAAAGTCTACAAATAATAAATGCTGGAACGGGTGTGCTGAAAAGGGAACACAAACTGATATAGCCACGGTGGAAAATGGTATGGGGATTCCTTAAAAAGCTAGGAATAAAATCACCATATGACCCAGCAAACCCACTCCTAGGCATATACTCTGAGGAAACCAAAACTAAAAGAGACATATGTACCCCAAAGTTCATTGCAGCACTATTTACAATAGCTAGAACATGGAAGCAACCTAGATGTCCATCAATAGATGAATGGATAAAGAAGCTGTGGTACATAAATACAATGGAATACTACTCAACCATTAAAAGAAACACATATAAGTCAGTTCTAATGAGGTGGATAAACCCAGAGCCTGTTATACTGAGTGAAGTAAGTCAGAAAGAGAAATATAAATATTGCATACTGACACATATATATGGAATCTAAAAAGGTGGCACTGATGAATTTATTTTCAGGGCAGCAATGGAGAAACAGACATAGAAAACAGACCTATGGACATGGAGGCAGGGGAGGAGGGAGAAGATGAGACATGGAGAGAGTAACATGGAAATTTATAATACCACATATAAAACAGACAGCCAATGGGAATTTGCTGTGTGACTCAGGAAACTCAAACAGGGTCTCTGGGACAGACTGAAGGGTGGGATGGGAGGCTGTCTCTTATACACATCTAGATATCAGTGTATGGCAAAACCAATGCAGGATTGTGAAACGGAATAAAGTATTAAAAAAATAATAATCAACCAAAAAAAAAAAGCATTTGTTAGAAATATGAGCCTAGCCAGGTGGATAGAATTTATATGTATATAAATATATATAATATAATTCATATATATAATTTATATGCCAATATAATTCATATATATGAATTATATTTCTGTACATCATCTCAAAATTACAACCAAAAAATAAGATATTTAAGAATAACTCAACAAAGAGTGTATAGGACTTTTATGTGTGAAATTCCAATGCTTTATTTTAAGGAATTAAAGTATAACTAAACAGAAAGCAGTACAGTGAGTCAGTTAAAAAGCATGATTTCAACGAGCATTCCTTTTCCCCTCAGCTGTACCAGACAAGAGAGTTTTATTGTAACAATCTAACTTAACCAATTTGATCAACTTTTTATTCCCTGGAGCAGGAAATGGCAACCCACTCCAGTATTCTTGCCTGGAGAATCCTATGGACAGAGGAGCTTGGTGGGCTACAGTCCACGGGTCGCAGAGTCGGACACGACTGAGCGACTTCACTGTTACTAGTGCAGTGGTAAACCACAGGCTATTCCTAAGATAGTGTATTTCCTTCTTTCATTTGGAAAATGTGGTCAAGTAGGAAACCTTAGTTTAATCATATTTCTAAACTTCTGCCAAACCTTTGGATTTAAGATATTTTCAGCAACAGAAACACTGTTGTTTGAAACGCTGAGCCACTCTTCATTTGTATAACCGTATCTAACTAAGTTGGTGGTGGAACAGTGCTTTACATAGTTATTATTATATTTGTATTCAAGCCTCTCATAGTAAAATATCCTCACTGATCTGAAACTTTTAATTCTGTTCACATTATATTTCATTCACAGTATAATTTCTACTTGCCACACATAACAGAATTCTGTTAAAGCGATGCAAATAAAATCTATTTTTCCTACTCAACATGAAACCAGAATGCAGAGTGGGGAAAATCTTGATTCCAGTTGTTGACATCAAGTAAAGCAGTAAGCTTCTTAGAATTATGTTTTCTTTTTTCATAAATGTAGAATATTCTGTGTTTCCCAGAGTGTAAAATGGAAACCACCAGCAATATAATTAAGCATTATATGAATGAAAAGTTTACACTTTGGTAGTTCCATGCTTATTTTAATGTGTATTGAATAAAGAACAACTCTGGGTTTAATGGAAATTATTGCATTGCAGTAAAAGAAGTGTATCAATTTATAAGTAAAAATATAGGACATGGATATGATCCAAACTGTGGAAGTCGTATATGAGTGACTGAAATTTTGGAATCCATGGATGAGGTGATATGTGTGCTATAAATGTTCTGGACTTTGATTGTCTTCTCTGACTGAATACTTTTCTAGACATAGCCAATATCTACCCTCCAAGTTCACCACCTCATTTACGGAGCTCATATTGAAAAAACAAAACAAAACAAAACAACTATGCCCAAGGATATCTGATTTCAGTTTCTTATGAAAGAATAAGCCTTCAGTATAGTAAACACATTAATGATAGGTTAAGCCAGATTCTGCTTGTATCTTACACCAAAAAAATTGAAGCTGTCAATAGAATTTGGATACCTTTATAAACAGCAGGTGGTAGACCAGTGTGCATGGCATGGTTTCTTTTTTTATTTATGAAGCAGAGCTTCTGTAATTTTTTTACACTGAAGTAGTTGGGAAAGATAGCAGTCATTTATTCACCAAATGCTGATTTTCTTCTCCAGGAGCTAAGACACAGCTGGGTGGTTATCTCCTAACTATAAATACCGGTCAGGAGGCCATTTTAGTTATTTCATTTGGTTGGAGACCATGGTAATTTGCACCAGAATGAAAGCGTTGGAAGCAGTCAGATTCTGGGCAAAAAGACTTACCTGTCTTGCAGTTGGCAGGAGCAGATCCTCTGAACAAAGGAATGTGAAAGAGGATGGAGAGCAGGGAGGATGCAGGTGTATTTTAACATAGGGTGGTCAGAGGAAGGCTCACGATGAGGTGTTGTTTAAGCAGCAGCCAGATGCAAGAGCGATTGGTTTCTCCTGCAGGTCTCTGGTGGTGGTGCAGATGGCTCAACAAGTGCAGAGACCTTGAGGCTGGAGAGTGGCGGGGGTTTGAGAAACAGCACCTGGGCCAGTGTAGTTGAATCACAGGAGCAGATGGGAAAGTGGGCAGAGGGGCAGTGGGTGGGGTGGGATGTGAGGAGTGTGTAGGGCTTTGCAAGGGATTGGTCTGTTGCTCTGTGGAAGGGTCAACAGAGGACAGATGTGAACTGATCTAGAATTTTAAGTGATTACCTGACTGTTATATAGTGTGGACGACACAGCTAGGTGGTTATCTTCTAACTATGAATACCAGTCACGAGGCTGTTTTAGTTATTCCAATAGGTTGGAGACCACGATCATTTGCACCAGGATGAAAGTGGTGAAAGCGTCAGATTCTGGGCTTATTTTGTAGGAGATACTAACATGGCTTGCTTCTTGATCACATACAGATTGAGAGAAAAAAGGCAACTCTGCTTCACAGACAGAAGTTCTCCATGTCAGTACTTTTGACATTTGGGGCCAGATAAATTTTTGTTATGGAAGTCTTCCTGGTGCACTGTAAGGATGTTCAGTGAGATCCCTGGCCTCTGTATTCTGGATTGAAGTGCCTCTTTCCTTTCCTTCCAATTTATATAGTGAAAAATGCCTTTCAGACATTTTAAATCCTGGGAGACAAAGTTCACCCATGGAAAACCACCAGGCTTGGGCCTGATGGGATTGAGAAATGAAGTACTTCTTGCCATATCAGTAAACAAAAGACATCACAGTCATCAGTTGCTGCAGCCACCACGGATGGTGAGCTACTGAGCCCTGAGGGAATTCAGGAAAAAAGCAAAGAATACCTGCCAGGTAGCAGACATCCAGGGCTTTCCCCACGGCTCACCAGGTAAAGAATCTGCCTGCAGTGCAGGAGATGTAGGAGATGAACGTTCAACCCCTGAGTCTTGAAATCCCCTGGAGGAGGGCATGGTAACCCATAACAGTATTCTTGCCTGGAGAATCCCATGGACAGAGAAGCCTGGCAGGCTACAGTCCACAGGGTCACAGAGTAGGATATGACTGAAGTGACTAAGCATGCAGAGATTATAAATTGACAGATTATAATTGACAGAATTATAAATATATAGAGAATTTTGAGTTGAAGTTTCCTGGGACTGCCACATTGAATATTAACAAGACAAAGTTTTAGTTGTGGAGAGATCTCTTCAAGAAAATCAGAGGTACCAAGGGAACACTTCATGCAAAGATGGGCACAATAAACGACAGAAACGGTATGGACCTAACAGAAGCAGATGTTAAGAAGAGGTGCAAAGAATACACAGAAGAACTGTACAAAAAAGGTCTTCATGATCCAGATAATCATGATGGTGTGATCACTCACAAGAGCCAGATATTCTGGAGTGCAAAGTCAGGTGGGCCTTAGGAAGCTATGAACAAAGCTAGTAGAGGTGATGGAATTCCAGCTGAGCTGTTTCAAATCCTATCTCTTTTTTAATAATTGAAGAATTGCAGACTTTATTTCTGTTGAGTATCATTTATATTTCTGCTCATTAGTTCACCTATTCAGATATTAAGGGCACTCTGAAACAACATTCTAGTTTTCCAAAGGATTAAAATATCCTTGCCAGCTTTTTTTTTTATAAATCTTATATGTATACATATGTCTTCTCTTATATAATCAAAATTCTGAACAGTGCAGAACAAATTTAAAACAATAATAAACCATCTATTATTGAGGATCTACTCTGTATCAAACCTGTGAAATTACTTTGTATTATTAGTCCTAAAACTTTGTTAAAACTTTGCAAAGTGTGGACATGAAGAGATGCTGCCTGGATGCCTCATCAGTCTTTCAGGAATTGCTCCAGTTGCAGAGGGCTGCCTCACCATTCTGGGAGTGGCACATTACGGATCAAAAACAAAAGATAAAGGTCTGGGGATTTTGGTTCCTCCTGGATTAACTCTCACAGGCCATTTCAGCTCCAAAGCTACAGGTGGGGTCAACTGAGGCTGTCTGATGTGCAACACAGTTCTACTCTCTATGTCCAATTCTTCTTTCCCCCATTCCTTGTCACAGCTTTTGATCCCTAATAAACTCCTGAACACCAAACTAACTTGGGTGTTTTGTTTCTGGAGAACTCAAATTGTGACAGACAATACTACTGGGTTGGCCAAAAAGTGCATTTGAGTAATAGCTTGTGGAAAAAGCCAAACTTTTTGGTCAAACCAATGCTCATTACCACTAAAAAGATGAGGAAAACTGAGGCTTGCAAATGAGGTGGTTTATTCATCTCCAATCTACTAGAACTGCTCCTATACTCAATGCTCACTATAGATGACTCATGCCATCTACTTCTCTAATCATATTTTGGCAAGATATTTTAATACCACGGGATATAATTATATTGATTCGGAAACCCAACTAGTTAAGGCAGTTTAGTGATTTGCTTGGCTTCCCAAGCTCCTCTTGGTTTCCCAATCTCCTCCTTACCTCGTCTTAGTCTTTTCAGTTTGAAAAGAATTCTCCTCAATAGAGATCATGAAAGCAAAATAGACCTTGCAAGACTCTAGTTTTTTTCCTTGATCATTAATTAGTGACTGCACAATGCACAAGGGTACAGTTCAGATGTTATTTAAAATATTCTTGTTGCCTTAGCATGTTCATCCAATTTTCCCTTCTTAATTTTCATGGCAAAGAAGATAGGTTCATAAGCTCTTTTTTTTTTTCTTTAATACATGCTTGGTTATTGAGATTTTTATTGGGGGAAAAAAAAAACAAACACTTCTTTTAAAATGAATCCTGAACAACTACCTGGTTCATTAACTGCCTCAAATTACCCCTTCAGTTTTCTTCCTCATTGGTATGATTTATTACTGTATTGTCCTATTAAAAAAAAAAACAAACACTTCTTTTAAAATGAATCCTGAACAACTACCTGGTTCATTAACTGCCTCAAATTACCCCTTCAGTTTTCTTCCTCATTGGTATGATTTATTACTGTATTGTCCTATTTTTGACTTAAACATTCCAATCTTCTTGAGGTATCTACTTTCTAATGTCTTTGGTTTCAAAAAGTTCAGAAAAATAAAATCAGTTTTCCTAAATAGAGCACATGTCATCATAACCAAACAGTCCCCTTTTTAGTGCTTAGAGATATAGAAATGGTCAGAATGATACTCTCAATCTTATTATTTCAGTTTCACCAACAGTTGAAGAATCAAAGAGATAGCTGAGAACTGAGGAACCACAGAAAATTCCTTTTTTCTGCAAAATTCCTTTTTTTCCAGTGAGAATTAAATAAGGGCATAGATATGCTTCTTGGGCTATAAGAGCTTTTCAGTGACTGCTTTTAGAAAATAAGATTTCTAGCACTAGTAGAGCTAGATAATCTCCTACAACTCATCTTGTTTCTGTGTTTATTTTATACTATATTTATAATTATAATACATCTATAATATAGTAAGAAACAGTTTCAGTTCAGTTCAGTCACTCAGTTGTGTCTGACTCTTCACGACCCCATGAATTGCAGCACCCCAGGCCTCCTTGTCCATCACCATCTCCCAGAGTTCACTCAGACTCACGTTCATCGAGTCAGTGATGCCATCCAGCCATCTCACCCTCGGTCATCCCCTTCTCCTCCTGCCCCCAGCCCTTCCCAGCAT
>SJYC01055383.1:0-12506 GCA_006408675.1 Madoqua kirkii | reverse complement strand
GACGCCAGGCCTCCCTGTCTATCACCATCTCCTGGAGTTCACTCAGACTCACGTCCATCGAGTCAGTGATGCCATCGAGCCATCTCCTCCTCTGTTGTCCTCTTCTCCTCCTGCCCCCAATCCCTCCCAGCATCAGAGTCTTTTCCAATGTGTCAACTCTTCGCATGAGGTGGCCAAAGTACTGTAGTTTCACCTTTAGCATCATTCCTTCCAAAGAAATCCCAGGGCTGATCTCCTTCACAGTGGACTGGTTGGACCTCCTTGCAGTCTCAGGAGTCTTCTCCAACACCACAGTCCAAAAGCATCAATTCTTCGGTGCTCAGCCTTCTTCACAGTCCAACTCTCACATCCATACATGACCACAGGAAAAACCATAGCCTTGACTAGATGGACCTTTGTTGGCAAAGTAATGTCTCTACTTTTGAATATACTGTCTAGGTTGGTCATAACTTTTCTTCCAAGGAGTAAGCGTCTTTTAATTTCATTGCTGCAGTCACCGTCTGCAGTGATTTTGGAGCCCCCCAAAATAAAGTCTGACACTGTTCCACTGTTTCTCCATCTATTTCCCATGAAGTGATGGGACCGGATGCCATGATCTTTGTTTTCTGAATGTTGAGCTTTAAACCAACTTTTTCGCTTTCCTCTTTCACTTTCATCAAGAGGCTCTTTAGTTCTTCTTCACTTTCTGCCATTTGGTGTGCTTCCCTGGTGGCTCAGATGGGAAGGAATCCACCTGTAATGTCAGAGACTTGGATTTGATCCCTGGTTTCAGAAGATCCCCTGGAGGAGGGCATGGCAACCTACTCCAGTATTCTTGCCTGGAATCCCATGGACAGAGGAGCATGGCAGCTCACAGTCCGTGGGGTCACAAAGAGTCAGACACGAGGGACTAACATTTTCACTTTTCATCTCATTTGGTGTGACAGCTTTAGTGTTTAAGTTTGCTTCCAGGTATGGTTGGGGTGGCAAGCATATATGCTGTATATCCATGAATTTTCAAGGTTAATAGGTAGTGAATGCTTTAAAGCAACAGGAAATGCTGAGTGTTTGAGAATACACTGATGCAGAGTATGCTTTGTGATAGGGTAGACAATGCCAAAACATTAAAAAAAATTGTAGTCTGCATTTTAAATTATTAAATGATTAAGAATGATGATCATTGTGGAAACAAAAGTCTAAAGTGTATTTACTCAATGAGTAATTCAGTCATTTGAAGCTTCATTATTTTAATTGGCAACAGTCAGGTAACATTAATTTACTTTACCTTTTATTCTTTTCAGTCAAAGATTTAAAAGGTTTTACTGCCAGCTTCAAGAAGCAGGCTATAAAAATTTAAATAGTTTGATATTTTCATGCACACCATCTGTTGTTGTAACTGGAGCTTGAGCAGGGCTGAGATGCCATAATGGGCGAAGATAAAACCGGGAGGTTTGGCAGCTTCATAGATCTGATCGTGGCATGGTCGGGCATGTGTTGACATGTGGAAGGGTAAGCTGTGAACAAAGGGTGGTAAGTCTGTAAGACAAACAACTATTACACAAGACTGGTGAAGTGTCAGTTTCATCAGAAGTGAATCCAGGCAGTCGGTAGAGATGAGGGGCCTGGATCTTCAGAGCAGAGTTGTTTACAGTTGGAAGAGAGCAGCGATTCTTGACCTGGCACTGTTGACATTGGGCAGAATGATTCCTTAGTGTTGAGGATCAACTTGGGCATTGTAGGATGGGCAGCAGCATCTCTCTCCTCTGCCAGTAGCACACATCTGCCCCAGCGCCCCCAGCTGGACAAGCCAAGAGGTCTCCAGACATTGCCAGATGTCCCCAGTTGAGAACCTGTGGACTAGGTATTTACTAGGGAGCCATTCTCATTTATCTAGTGTGTGTGTACCTGCGTGCTCAGTCACTTCACTTGTGTCTGACTCTTTGTGACGCTTTCAGTTTCATCAGAAGTGAATCCAGGCAGTCGGTAGAGATGAGGGGCCTGGATCTTCAGAGCAGAGTTGTTTACAGTTGGAAGAGAGCAGCGATTCTTGACCTGGCACTGTTGACATTGGGCAGAATGATTCCTTAGTGTTGAGGATCAACTTGGGCATTGTAGGATGGGCAGCAGCATCTCTCTCCTCTGCCAGTAGCACACATCTGCCCCAGCGCCCCCAGCTGGACAAGCCAAGAGGTCTCCAGACATTGCCAGATGTCCCCAGTTGAGAACCTGTGGACTAGGTATTTACTAGGGAGCCATTCTCATTTATCTAGTGTGTGTGTACCTGCGTGCTCAGTCACTTCACTTGTGTCTGACTCTTTGTGACGCTACGGACTCTAGCCCACCAGGCTTTCTCTGTTCAAGGGATTCTCCAGGCAAGAATACTGGAGGGGGTGGCTGTGCCCTCCTCCAGGGGATCTTCCTCACCCAGGGATCGAGCCTGCATCTTTTATGTCTCCTGCATTGGCAGGCGAGTTCTTTACCACTGGCACTGCCAGGGCAGCCCCAGTGTATCTACTCTTTAACATGATCTGACTGACTATAGTAAATTGGGGATGCTTACTAGCCTTGTCTCCTAAACTTAAAAATACCCGATTTCTTATCTTTATTCTCTTTAGTGCCTAACGTCTGTTGTACAATAAGTTGAAATTCAGGAAATGGTTGCTGAATTGATTTCAGAAGTATTTCAGCAAATGTTATTTTCTCCAACTTGATTATAAATTTCTTAAAGTTAAATAAAATGTTTTACCTGTTTATACAGTAACTAATGTTGCTTAATCCCTTCTTATATGCCAGACCACTGTTAAGCACTTTGCATGTACTTATTTAATCCTCACCTTCAGTGTGTGAGCTAAGTTCTAGTATGATCTTCATTTTTAAAAATTAATCTGCTGATTTTTGGCTGTGCTGGGTCTCTGTTGCTGTGGGTGAGCTTTCTCTAGTGGTGGTGAGGGGGCTTCTCGCCGTTGCGGTGCATGGGCTTCTCATTGCGCTGTCTTCTCTTGTTACGGGGCACCGGCTCTAGGCATGTGGATTCTATAGCTGCAGCACGCAGGCTCAGTAGTTGTGGCACTTGGGCTTGCTTGCCCACAGCATGTAGAATCTTCCCAGACCAGGGACTGAACCCATGTCCCCTGCACTGGCAGGCGGATTCTTATCCACTGCACCACTAGGAAGTCCCTATCTGGATTTTTATATGTGGGACAATTGAGGCCTATGTATTATTGATGTTTATAAGTAGCAGAACTGAAAATTTAACCTATATCCAGAAGTGCAGCTCTAAACTGCACTCATGACTATTTCTGCAGCCAAACGGTCCTCAGGTCCTTGTGTGAGGTCTTCAGTGAATGATACATAGAACCAACCCCATATAGTAGCCATCTGTCTGTAGGAGTGTCGTCAGAGTTCCAACCTAGCATGTCAAGAACTTTCATTTCTTCCCAGGTATTGCTTTTGTGAAACCATAATTTCATGTTACAAGCGTTCCTGTTGGCACCAATAGACTAAGGACAGGTTGGAGACCACAGGAGAAGGGAAGTATATTGCCCACCATCCTGCCTTTTTTGGAGTTATCTGGCTTACTTTCTTTAATGATGTTAGCTTCTTGACCAGGACCAACATGGAAATGCAATCACCCGTTACCTGTTACTCATCCGTTCTCACTATCATAGCACAGAACTCAGCAAATGATAAGTACTGGAAATGAGTAAGGCAAGTGAGCTGCTGAGTTACTGGCCGAAGTGTATGGAAATAGTGTCAATAATGTACCAACTGGTGAATGCTAGGAGAGATGTGCAGGAAGAATGTTATGACAACTCAGAAGAGGGAGAGGTTACGTGTAACTGGAGGATTTGGAGAGGCTTCATGGAGGAGACTGCATTTGTG
Organism: Madoqua kirkii; assembly: GCA_006408675.1. NCBI lineage: Eukaryota > Metazoa > Chordata > Mammalia > Artiodactyla > Bovidae > Madoqua > Madoqua kirkii. The sequence continues at coordinate 8,645 of SJYC01055383.1, read as the reverse complement.
ATAGGCCTTAAGCGAGACATACCAGCCACAACAAATGGAGGAAAAGTAGAGAGAAGAGAAGAGAATGCCAAGTAGTGTGAAATACAGGGAGAAGGGACGGTTCGGTTGAGCCAGCTCTTCTTGAAGGTAAGTATCAGAGAATGTATTCGTCTCAAAGGAGAAACTTAAATGTGGTTTTGTAAATCAGAACTTGTTTGCAAATAGGGGAACGCAAGACAGATGGGTATGTCCTATGTGGTCCAAGGTGCTAAGGTGCTTGGTCTGTTGGAAGCTGTTGTGTAGCTGGAAATATTGGGAAAGCTGTGTGGTGGTAGTGAGGTGGGACTTCAGCTAGACTGCGTGGAGGTGGCAGAGACAGTGTTGTGATAGGAAAGAACACAGACATAGGGGATGTCAAAGTATGGGTGGATATAATAGGGAAGACTGGGGTTATGTGAAAGAGTGGGAAAAAACTTAGTGTTGTGGAAAACCTGGAAGACGGGTGAGGATTTGGACACAGTTCAGCCAACAGTAGCGCTTCAATGAGTGTTTTCAGATTACCTGATCAGAGCTGGAACACCTGTGTTGTTCCCTGCCTCTGCAGCAGGGCTTTGATTCTTTTTTAATTTTACAGCACTTAGCAAGGGACCTCGTTTGACAAATGCATACTGAATTCGTCAGTTTTATTGGTGATATTTAGAACAGATCATAGAAGACCAGAGGCAGGCCAAATTAGTTATAAGGGTGTTGTATTAGTGCTAAGAAGAATTAGGTCCTAAATGACTCTTGAGAGTCCCTTGGACAGCATGGAGATCTAATCAGTCAATCCTAAAGGAAATCAACCTTGAATATTCATTGGAAGGAGTGATGCTGAAGCGCCAATACGTTGGCCACGTGACTCATTGGAGAAGACCTTGACCTTGGGGAAGAGTGAAGGCAAAAGGAGAAGATGGCAGTAGAGGATGAGAGGGTGAGATGGTTAGATAACATCACTGACTCAGTGGACATGAATTTTAGCAAACTCTGGGAGGTGATGAAGCACCGGGAAGCCTGGCATGCTGCAGTCCATGGGATCACAAAGAGTTGGACACGGCTGAGCGACTAAACAACAAAATGATAACTCTACACGTGGAGGTGGAGAGGAACTATGGAAGCAAGCGGTGGGTGGGAACTGAAGTTAAGGGACAACTGACTGTGGAGCAGGCCAGTGGAGCAGGGTGGGAGAGACGGCAGATACGGATGTGGTGTTGTAGCAGTTTACATAGCGGATGAGGATGTCATTGCACCTCTAAGGAATGCTGGACTGGGAAGGGTGAGGAAGGTGTTGAGTTTAGCCTGGGGTGTTTTAGGGGAGCCAGCATAATGTAATAGTTAGGAGCACAGAGTTTGCAATGGACAGACCCTGGATCTGCCCTGTAAAATTAACTGTGTGTGACCTCAGGCACATGTATTTCTATATTCAGTTTCCCCATCAGTAATAGGATAAGAATCCTACCATTGTACGATTAATGTCTGTGAAGGTCTTAGAGCATGCCTACTGCATTAAGGCTATATCTTTATTTGTTAAATAAAATCCAATTACTAGAGAGTTCTTCAAATCTGTATCTAAATACAGACTAATGAAGGGGATTAAGGAATAGAACATGAATGACTTGATTTTTAAGCTAGTGGGCTACTTTTTCTCCCTGATACTCAAGAATTTTTGACTAAAAAACATTGCTTTTGAGTTTAGCAGCACAGAAGTATTTTTCTATCCTTGGCATTTCCCATTTCTTTTTGAATACGAACAGTTGGATTTTTTCACTGATAATATCTGGTGCATGTATTTGGTACACCCTGGATAAGGAAATGGCAATCCACTCCAGTACTCTTCCCTGGAAAATTCCAGGGACAGAGGAACCTGGCAGGCTACAGTCCATGGGGTTGCAAAGAGTCAGCCACAACTGAACACATCAGCACATGTTTGGTGCAGTTTCTGCTAGTACACCTAATTCTTGTTGGAAGTAGATGTGATAAAGTATTAATACTAAAGCCATAATCAAGTATTGAGTTTCATGTTCACATCAGTGGTTCCCTAGACAGCACCTCTTAATTACCAAAGTACGGTGTGTATAACTTCTTTTCCCTAATTTGAAGATGCTTCTTAATTTGTAAAGACAATTCACCTACTTCTGAGGTTCCTGGGTAATTGAAGTGGGGAGAGCTGCAATAGGATAAGCCAGAAACAGGTGAAGACCAAAGTCATAGTTTGATGTCCTTAGGGTGTTTCAAGGGTGCAGTAAAGGTTCAGTTTATGATTTCCTAGAATAAATTGTAACCAGTACACAGGCTGTAACCATTTTTTTACACTAAGTACTTCCCTTTCCAGCTCTTAGAGGAAATATGAGAAAAGGATTTGACTTAACTTTGAAGTAAGGTTTAGTGTCCACTTATAGAGAAAAGGGTTTCCCTGGTAGCTCAGTTGATAAAGAATTCGCCTGCAATGCAGGAGACCCCGGTTCGATTCCTGGGTCGGGAAGATCCCCTGGAGAAGGGATAGGCTGCCCATTCCAGTATTCTTTCACCTTCCCTTGTGGCTCAGCTGGTAAAGAATCCACCTGCAATGTGGGAGACGTGGGTTTGATCCCTGGGTGGGGAAGATCCCCTGGAGAAGGGAAAGGCGGCCCTCTCCAGTAGTCTGGCCTGGAGAATTCCATGGATGGTACAGTCCATGGCCTTGCAAAGAGTTGGACGTGACTGAAGTGACAGCAGCAGCAGCAGCAGCAGCACGACTTTCACTTTTCACTACAGAGAAAAACATAAACATGCAACATTTAGAAAACACAGAGAACTGGAATGGAGTGAAGTCACCAGGTCTAACAGTGACCAGGACTGGGTACGATTTTGGTTTGAAAAGGCCAGGTAGGGGGAGTCACAGCTGTGAGGAGCAGGACCTTGAGAGAATATGGTGAAGAGATGTTCCTCCTAGAGCCAGAGTGGAGGGGAGGGAAGGAAATGAGGGCAGGGCTTCTTTGTTAGGTACTGTTGACTGAAAAAGAAAACAAAAATACACCAAGTGAGAGTTGGGAGTTAAGTTTTATTTTGGGCAAAATGAGGACTGTAGCCCAGGAAGCAGCCTCTCAAATAGCCCTGCAGAGCTGCTCCAGAGAGGTAAGGGTAGAGGTCAAGCCCTCATTTTGGCAGAAGTTTCCCGAAAAGGTTGCTGCTGGTTATGAGGAGCAGATGTCTCCATTAATGATTCTGGGCTCAGAAAATCTTCTCCTGAAAAGACTTATCTGAAGGCCTGTTCTTTCAGTTTTTCCCCAGAGCCCAGAGCGCCTCATTGCTGATCTCCACCTTGAGCTCCTTTCAGAGGGTGTTGAAGGTCAGAGGATGCAGTGGCTAGTGACTCCATCCTTGAAGAGGCAGATGGCAAGTGACAGTGTTAAATCGGCAGGAGTTCGGAAATAACCATCTCCCAGTTACCAGATCATCAAGTTCTGAGTGCTGAGAAGCTGTTGCAGGGAGGCAGATGGAGCATGATTTTGGACAGAATGTTGAAAACTGTGAGAGAACTGCCCCGTGTTGTATCAGAGGAGTGAAGCATGGCTATAAACCTGTGCTTATGTTCCTGAGAAAGCTACTTTCCTCTTACTCTTCTCTCCTCACCCCACAAAAGGAGTAAAATGTAAAAGCAAATCAAAGCAGCAGCAGACATCTCTCCCTTTTATTGCCTTTTTTATTTTTTATTTTTATTTTTTTAATACTTTATTCTATGTTACAATACTGTATTGGTTTTGCCATACATTGACATGAATCAGCCACAGGTGTACACGATCTCCCAATGCCAAAGCCCCCTCCCACCTTCCACCCCATATCATCTCTCTAGAAATATAAATTTATTTATTTTAATTGGAGACTAATTACTTTACAATATTGTATTGGTTTTGCCCTACATCAACATGAATCCACCACGGGTGTACACGTGTTCCTCCATCCTGAACCCCTCCCACCTGCATCCCCATACCATCCCTCTGGGTCATCCCTGTGCACCAGCCCCAAGCATCCTGTATCCAGCATGGAACCTGGACTGGTGATTCGTTTCATATATGATATTATACGTGTTTCAATGCCATTCTCCCAAATCATCCTACCCTCTCCCTCTCCCACAGTGTCCAAAAGACTGTTCTATAAATCTATGTCTGTTTTGCTGTCTCGCATACAGGGTTATCGTTACCATCTTTCTAAATTCCATATATATGTGTTAGTATACTGTATTGGTGTTTTTCTTTCTGGCTTACTTCATTCTGTATAATTGGCTCCAGTTTCATCCACCTCATTAGAACTGATTCAGTTGTATTCTTTTTAATGGCTGAGTCATGTTGGAAAAGACTCTTGCGAGTCCCTTGGACTGCAAGGAGATCCAACCAGTCCATTCTGAAGGAGATCAGCCCTGGGATTTCTTTGGAAGGAATGATGCTAAAGCTGAAACTCCAGTACTTTGGTCACCTCATGCGAAGAGTTGACTCATTGGAAAAGACTCTGATTCTGGAAGGGATTGCGGGCAGGAGGAGAAAGGGATGACAGAGGATGAGATGGCTGGATGGCATCACTGACTCGATGGACGTGAGTCTGAGTGAACTCTGGGAGATGGTGAGGGACAGGGATGCCTGGTGTGCTGCGATTCATGGGGCTGCAGAGAGTTTCGGACATGACTGAGCAACTGAACTGAACTGAACTGTACTGAATACTCCATTGTGTATATGTACCACTGCTTTCTTATCCATTGATCTGCTGATGGACATCTAGGTTGCTTCCATGTCCTGGCAATTATAAACAGTGCTGCGATGAACATTGGGGTACACGTGTCTTTTTCAGTTCTGGTTTCCTCAGTGTGTATGCCCAGTCAACTGGGTTATCCTTTTCACTATCTTATTTTTTCTATTAATTCTTCCTTCCTGTATATTATACTTCTTTTCTTTCCAACACAGTTTGAAGCAACAGTTTATTATGACAACTGAAGTAGCTTGAGCATTATGTGTATATGTGTATGCATTCTTATTTTACCTTAATCCAGACCACATGCTCTGGTGGCTGTTGATGGGCTTATTCCTAATGACTCTAGATTTAAGTCATTTCCATTTCTACTAAATTGTATTTTTCTCCTGTTTTCTTCATCTACATAGATACTGTTGCTGAATGCTGAATACCCAGTGATTGTCCTTGAAAATACAGAGAAATGTTTGAGTAAAACATTTAGTCATGTGAAATTGTTTTACCAATAGCCTAAAAGACAATCTTTCCATAAGACTTAGATGTCATGAATTCTAACTAGAGTGTGGTGTTTGATACTGTGGTGTTTGATAAATTGGCTGCACGATTTCCTGTTTGTCCAGAAAGACAATCTTTTCAGTAATTTGGCCCTGAAATAAAAATTAGAGTTACCTCAAAGCAAAACCTTAAGTCCTTTATAAATTTTAAGAGGTATCTTCAGAAAAGCTTCAGAATTTTCTTATGAGCATTTTTCAGTGTATTTTCTCATTTATTTTTCTATCATCATTGCCCAGATAAATTTCTGTTAATCACTGGTAGCCAATAGAGGTCAGTCATGAATAAGTACATTAAGTCTTATAATAGTAATAAAACTGATTACTATTTATTTCACTGTCATTTTCCATAATTCCATTGGTTTTCTTGTTGTTTTTTTAAATAGTCGGATGTTACTTCCAAATTGGTTTCTGAACACTTTTTATCCCTCAATTTCCTCAGCCATGGTGGAAGTGATTGAATTATTTCCACACTGTTTGTAGACTGTAGTGATTTAATCTGAAAGACTTCCAGATGCTTTGAGGAGAGCAATCATCCATCATTATAAAATGCTTATTAGCTCTGTGCCCATGTGGACTGTGTGGTCTCATTCTACAGTGTGTGCAGTTTTTCCCCCAGCAGATCAGTAAGTTTTGCACTTGACAGATGTAATTACTTGTGACCAAAGGGTGAGAAGCCTTTAGATAATTTAGTAGCAACAGAAAGCTACCCTCCAAGAATGAATTAACACATTCATCTGTGCATAACAGTCTGTGATACAGAACCGATGCTTTGGTTAGCCAAAAGTGAACCAGGGTTAAGGATACTTTTTGAAGTGGAGTGCCCACTAGTGGTCCCATTTAACAGAGGAGCCTGGCACCCAAACAAGTGGACAGTCACACCACTGGTGAGGGTTAAAGAATACTCAAGACCAAATAGATGTACATTTGGACAGTTTGTGACCTTCACTGATGTCTATAAGGGTTTATTAATGGGATGGGGATTCTAGCAATGACTAGAGTCATCAGGTTTCCAGATCTTTCAAGTCTGGTTGCCTTCCCACTGTACCACACTGTCTCAAAGCTCTTATTTTTGTTCCCAGAAATTATAAACTATAAAATATAGCTAAGTAAAATCTATAAATAAATATAGATATTAAGCAAAATAAACATGAATAGTAAGCTTGGAAGCCCAGATAGTGGGTAGGGTCACATGGAAATCTTTCAGATGAAGACAGAGTTAGAAACCAACTTACCCGTGTTTGGTCGAGGAGCATAGTTTGCTTCATTTAATTTGTTTGTTTTACTGGGAAGCATCTTCCTGAAGGAGAGCTTGGAGGCTTGTCTGTTGTTCTGTCTTTTCCTCAGGCTTCTCTGAGGTGGGCGGGGAGCACCACGTCTGGCTCAAGGGCTCCTCGGGAAAAGGATATTTCAGAGCTGTCTTGGTAACTAGTGCAGACAGGGGAACAGGAGGTTTTCTTTTTTAGGTGGCATCTCTCCACCAAATTTATTTGGTTGAGAAACTAACATACATATGGCTCAGCTTTAGATTGTAGAGGCTGTGTCTGTTTGAGGCTTGCAATCCCCTGATGCCTTCATTGGCCATAACACTCAAGTCACTGTTTTAATCCAAGTATTTCTAGAGGGAGTATTTTATTTGGAGTGCTTTGCAAGCCCTTGAAGGAAGCAACAGCCAATGAAGTCTGAGATATTTTTCTAACCGGAAAGAGCCTCTCTTATTAACCCTTCAGTCATGAATCTGGCAGATTGTCAACTTAAAACACTGCGATGATTAGTTTATAAGATCTATACCATTATTTAATTGTCCTCATAAATTCTGTCCTCCTTTGAGAAGCTCTCCAGTTGGTTCTATGATGAGGTCACTGGTCAAAACAAAGAACTGCCTCTAATAACAGTCATTCTTTTTCCCCTGAAAACCACACCTGCGTTTAAAGGCTATAAATGTCATCTTTGAGGGTATTTGAAAAGAATGTGCTATTCTGGTGGCAATTTTAGAAGCAAAATATTAAAACAAAGGATTTTCAAGTTAAGCATTGCTGAAAAAAATTGAGAGCATAATTTAGCCAGGAATTTAACCACTAGTTTATTAGTTTGTTGTAATTGAGACGGGCTGTGTGTGCTTTTGCACAGTAGGCATATCTGAAGAGAGCAGAGAGAGGGAAGCAGTGTGGCCTTTGGATGTAAAGCTTGAAGAATGCCTGTCTGCAAGAAATCTCCTGGATAACATGAAGTTGTTATTAAACTGCTTGGTGGCCACATAGCTTCTGTATATGCTTATATACATTGTGTGGTCTGCTGGCCCTTTTTTTCTAAGTTAATGTTTAGAGGTGCTTACCTGAGGGTTGCCCTTATTGCTTTCATTCACAGCCTACTCACAACTCAAGTCATCTTCAATGAAAGGGGAAGACAAGAAAGGCTAAGAGAGACAGGTTAGAAATGAGAATAAAGGATAGAGTGTCATTAAAATTTCAGAGGATCAGAGCATGGAGAGCCTTGCACTAGCTGCTGTGCTTTTCAGGATGAATGCAAATCTAGGAAGCATGTGAATTCAGTAACGAGTTGTGGATATGATGGTGACTTTTTTGTCAGACCTTCATAAACTGTGAGAAAAGAATTTATAATGTGAGTCTCGGCTTCCATTATTTTAGCTGAGATTCTGCCACTAATCAGCTGTCTGATTAGTGAATGATAGATTTAATTTTGAAGTCCATGCTCTTTAATATTGAGATTTTGAATAATTTCCCTCCCTAATTCATGAGTTATATAGAAACTTACTGTCTATGAAAGCAGTTTGAAATCTGAGGAGTTTTGAATAACGTGCACCTCAGTTGTACATTTTGCTTTGTGTTTCTATCACTGCTTATGTTTTCTATTTCCTCTTCTAAGCAGTGGGCTCCTTGTAGCTCTTATGTGTTTCAGAATCCCTAGCACATAGCACAGCCGGGCTAAATCATTTTGATGAGTGAATATTTGCATAAACTAATAGAGAAACAAAGAAAAACAGTTAATAGGATTGGGGGTATTGCACACTAATCACAAGAAATGATGTAACTCTGAAAATAATAGTAGTGGAAGCACCTTGTTTTTATATACTTAAGAATTTTGGAGAATTCTCGTGGAAAATTGAAATACTTCATAATTACTCAACTAATGTGGACTAACAACTCATTTAATAATTGTTGAGTAGTGTAAACTCAGATTTTACATGATAATTTTTGTTCATATTATGTTCTGTTATTTCTCACATGATACCTTGTTTCTTAGCCAGTTGGATGTTAATTCTATTAAGTTTATGAGAAGAGGCCATACCCATCTAATCGTATAGAGGGTTGACACAAGTGTAATTTAACTTCATAGGGC
>SJYC01055382.1:0-17967 GCA_006408675.1 Madoqua kirkii | reverse complement strand
CTGGGAGGGATTGGGGGCAGGAGAAGAAGGGGATGACAGAGGATGAGATGGCTGGATGGCATCACTGACTCCATGGACGTGAGTTTGGTTGAACTCCAGGAGTTGGTGATGGACAAGAAAGCCTGGCGTGCTGAAATTCATGGGGTCACAGAGTAGGGCATGACTGAGTGACTGAACTGAACTGAATTTAATTTTATTAATGTATTTAACTTTATTATAGAACACACATATTATAAACTCTTTTTTATAGTCATGGAAACTGAGATACAGAAAGCTTAAATAGATTTCCCAAATTATATAGCTAATAAACTGTGGATCTGGGATTATATTCTAAAAAGAATGATCTAAGTTAATTATTTACTTAATTTGTAAATTAGTTGAAAAGAATAAAAGACAAAAAATTGAAATTAGTTTAGTGAAATCACTTAAGAGGACTGCCCGCCTATCACTACTAGAACTTTCCCTAGATCTTTTCTTGTTTCCCAAGATGATCAAAACTTCAGATAGACTTAACACTGTTAAAATTTCCAAGAGACCAAGATAGATAGCAGAATGCCAATTTACTAATTCAAAGAAAAATCCAGTTGTCAAATGAATGGTGAATACTTGGTGTGGGAAGACAAGCAAACATTCCCTTTTTTGCCATGTAAAAATCAAATTTCAGGCAAAATCTGGTCATAACCAGAAGATATTTGATGAATATGTCACGGAAAACTGCTCTGGAAAGTTTGGGTGGATTTAGTGGGACTTTACACTGGAAAGTCCACTTGCTGAGTCTTTCGGCAGATTACATAGAAGTTATAACACTGTTCACACAGCAAACAAGCAAAGCAAGCTGACCCTCAGATGCACTCGCTTCAGCTAAGATTCATTTACTAATTCAACAATCATTGCTCAAACTCAAACAGTATGCCAGAACCTGGGGCCACAGTGGTGAATTGGACATACTGATCTGATAAAGATATAACCTGGTGTCTGACAAAACAACAATGAATTCCTTGTACAAATCAGATTTTTTATTTAATAACCACTTATATAAAAGACAGTGTGCTAAATGCTTTGCAAATATTAAATGGTTTTATCACAAGTATCCCACCGGGCAGCATTAAAGAAAAAAAAAATTACAACACTTGTTAAAGCAGTGAGACAGACTTTATCCAGAGAGCTTACCACAGTGGGATTTTGAAATAAAAAATTGGGCTTGGTTTTGAATATGACAAAAGAAAATGGGGATTTACAGCCAAGGATGAGAAGTGGTTGGGGAGTGTGCTGTGCTCAGTCGAGTCCGACTCTTTGCTGGTGGCCGCAAAATCACTAAGAGGTTAGAGCAACTTAAAATGTGGGCTTCCGAGGTGGCGCACTGGTAAGGAACCCGTCCACCATTGCAGGAGATGCCAGAGACATGGGTTCAACCTCTGGGCTGAGAAGATCCCCTAAAGTAGGAAGTGGAAGCCCACTCCAGTATTCTTGCTGTAAAATCCCATGGACAGAGGAGCCTGGCAGGCTATGGTCCACGGGTCACAAAGAGCTGGACATGACTGAGCACGCGCGTGCACACACACACACACACACACACACACACATACCCTAACTGGTAAAGGCAGGCCAGGGTGATTAGATATTTAGATGTCACTTGAGGGATGAGGAATTCTGTCAGATGTTGCGATCATATACCAAGGGTAGGAGATTCTGGCTAAACTGACTTAGCAGGAATCTTGCCAAAACTGGACCCCACAAGGATGAAAACTGAAGCTCTAGTTTGGACCAAGTTGAGCACAGGACTCACAGGAGCTCGACTAACGTTTGGTCCAGAAGATGATCTGTTTCAGTGAGGAAACCAAGGCGAAGTGCGGTTAAGTGACTGTCAGTTACAGACATCAGGCAGCCGGTGCACAGTCAGGTCAAACAATCGCTATCTGTGCTGCCTTAAGGACGGAACTGGCGGCTCAGTGGCAAGAGAGCGGCCTGCAACACAGGAGACGCAGGTTCGATCCCTGGTCCAGGAAGATCCAGAAAGATCTCACACGCCTCGGAGCAACAAAGCCCACGCCCTAGAGCCCAGGAACCTCGGAATACGCGCCCACGTGACGCAGCTGCTGAGGCCCACGCCTGGAGCGCGCGAGGAGCCGCCTCGGTGAGAAGCCCACGCTCCGCAAGGAAGAACAGCCCCAGCTCAGGGCGGCCAGCAAAAGCCGCACAGCAACAGAGGCCCAGCTCAGCCGTGATGAGTGAATCCTTAAAGGAGGCTTTCACCCAGCACACACACACACTGTATCACTCTCATATAAACGATGGCTCAGCTGGTAAAGAATCCGCCCGCAGTGCAGGAGCCCCCGGTTTGATTCCTGGGTCAGGAAGCTCCCCTGGAGAAGGGAAAGGCTACCCTCTCCAGGATTCTCCAGGACCGTATAGTCCACGGAGTCACAAAGAGCTGGACATGATGAGCGCTTCCACTCTCACCGAGCCCTTTAACTCAGGCTTCCTCTCTGGGCAGTAGTTGGCGTGGAGCTGCCAGTATTTCTCACCAACATGCTTTTCCTGTGCTGCTTCTGCTTGCTGACCTGTGTTTTATTAAAGAAATCGGTGACCTAATCTGGAGCAAGATGGTGCTTTTGCTGCCCTGACCAACACTATGTTCGTCTTCTGTGCTGGGCAAGCACCGTTAGTCCTGTACCAGTATCTCTTCACTGAATTTGTTCAATAGCAATATGCTTGGGTTTCCCTGACGGCTCAAGTGAGAAAGAATCTGCCTATAACGCAGGAGAGTAAGAAATGCAGGTTTGACCCCTGGGTTAAGTCCCCTGGAGGAGGAAATGGCAACCCACTCCAGTATTCTTGCCTGGAAAATCTCATAGACAAAGGAGCCTGGTAGGGCTACAGTCCAAGGGGCCACAGAGAGTCAAAGGCAACTAGGCACACAAACATGAGCGATAGACTCAGATAAAAGGTTCCCCTTCCAGACTTCCCCACAGCAACGGGCGGACGCGTGGCTGGGATTCCATCTATCTAGATGGGAAATTTTTGCAAGGAAAGCTGTTATTTACCTGCAAAGGTGATAAAGCCGGCTGGCACGTGACCTACGCCCTTTTCCCTCTTCCTTCCTCCTGTTTAGAATGTACATGTGATGGCAAGAGCTTCTGCAGCTCTGCTGAGACCATGAGTGGAAGTCACAAGACTGTGGAGAGAAAACCAGCACTGCAGATGCAAGGGGGATCCACAACGGAATCACAGAGCCACTTGTTGATGGATTTCTTTTCCATCCCACATGCTACATGAGAAAAATAAATGCTCATTTGGTTAATCCCTCTAGTAGAGTTTGTATCTCATGCACTTGAAAACAATCATAAGTGATAGACTTTCAAAGGGAAGTTATTGTTATTTTCTCATACTCAGTGAATATCTGACTGTAACTATTAAATACTTATAGCAAATATTATCATTGACAAAACTTTACTGAACAAAGTAGGAGGTACATATTCTAAGCAATAACGTCCAAAAAGCGATTACTCAGAAATTGCTTTTCCAGTTGTTTCTACTACCCTTCCTTCCTCTTGTTACTTTCCTGCTTATTATATATTTATCAGATGGTCGTTAGGGAAACAGAAGTTGCATTGTGAATTTTCTTGGTTATACTATTGGTCTCTTATTTGAAACAAAGGTGACCCTAGAAATAAAAATGGAGGTGGCAGAAACTGGCATTCTGAAATAGCTATGGAAGAAATGCAGACTGTGCAGCTTGACTTTCAGATACAATATGGCCTGAATTCAGAGAACTTGAAACGGTACCTGAATTCAAGTATGTTCTCAGTTTGCTGAAAACACACTCATTGCTTTCCAAGCATCTTTGGCTCAAAACCAGCCACTTCCAGAAATGCAATCTTCATATGTAAGTGGTTTTGCAGGAATGATCAAGGGAAAAAGAGCGAAAAATCTGATGGTCTAGATTATCTGGGGAAGAGGCAGCAGGAGAAACAGCCGCTGGCGGATAATTTCACTTTTGAGAAACAGAGACGTAGAGGGAAAAAATAGAGATGCTAAGGACCCTGAAGCACCTCAGAAGGAGAAAAATAGTCTAGGTTGCTCCGCTGCCATAACAAACTGCGGCGCTCTCGGTTTTGTTTGCAGACTGAGGTCTGCGGAAAATAAATGTCTGCGGCTGAGGGCAGCTAGAGATAACCAACATCCGGAAGCGCGACTACACCCTAAGGCGCTCTGGGAGTCATCTTACTGACAGGAAGAGAAAAAGGAGCAGAGGAGAAATTTTAGCAGCAGCGAAACAAAGCAGGGACTTAGAGAGCAGCTGGCTGTGGGAACAGAGCTCCACCGCTCAGCAGCAGCCCCGGCCATTCAGGGCTTGTTGAAGAGCAGCATTCACTTAGCTCCTGCTGCAGTGTCTTTTCTAAAAGGTATTTTTTAATGTGGACCATTTTTTTTAAAGCCTTGATTGAATTTGTTACGACGTTGCTTTTGTTTTTCGCTTTGGTTTTTCAGCCATGAGGTACGCAGGATCTCAGCCCACTGACCAAGGATCGCACCCCCACCTCCTGCATTAGAAGGCAGAGTCGCAACCACTGGGCCTCCAGAGAAGTCCCTGCTATAGGGTCTTTAACATCCAGAACATTCATCAACCAGGGGAGCAGTGACATTTCCCCAAAGCTGAGCTCTATCCTCTTTCCTTCTCTTCCACCGGCTTTATCCCCTTGCAGAGAGCACAGGGAGACCACCCTACCCAAGAAGGTTTGATGTTTATTCATTTTAAGAAAATGCTTTGAGTGAGTGACAGAGAAAAGTTGATACCAGACAATTCAAGACAGTGAGTAAATTTATCTTCTTTTTAATGAATTAACTATGCATCACTCTACCAATGATAACCCAAAAAATGATTTGTTGGAGTTTCTGATTGTTCCTGATTCATGTCCTGGATTATTTCCAGAGCCTTGGGGATTATCTTGGAACATCTGATTTATTTGCTGTTCTAGAAAGCAAAATTTAAATGATCCTAAGGTGAGACTATCTTCCTTGGTGGCTCAAATAGCAAAGCACCTGCCTGCAATGCAGGAGACCTGGGTTCGATCCCTGGGTTGGGAAGATCCTCTAGAGAAGGAAATGGCAACCCACTCCAGTATTCTTGCCTGGAAAATCCCACGGACGGAGGAGCCTGGCGGCTACAGTCCATGGGGTCGAAAAGACGCAGACACGACTGAGCGACTTCGCTTTCACTTTTCAAGGTGAGACTGAGTCACTGCAAAATGGTGAGGTTCCCGATGAATCGAGCAGCTATCCGGTTGCTTTAATTCAGTCGCACAAGAATTATTGATGCCACCGATGCTTCCCTGGTGCCTCCAGTACCCAAAAGCACTATTGCAGGCGCTGATCCGTGCAGACAAGTGTGCGAGACCCAGACCCCGCCCCTGGGGTGTGCACGATGTGCTAGACGGGGAGAACAGACATGTCTACCAGGAAGTGTAAGGTCAGGAGAGCCCTCACCAGCAGAAAACTATCTGGGAAAAACAGTGAGGAATGTTTCGGCTGCGAGATAAAGGAAGACTCTATGAAAACCGCGCGTGAATTTGACTTTTATGACGCCTCAGAATCTGGCTACGATGACGTGGGGACAAGAGAGAAGAAACGGTGAGCTCAGACACTGTAACTGGAAAGTGCACCGCTCCTGCAGAGAAGGGTAGCCATATGCCTGGAAAGCAGCATTTACCAGAAGCCAGCAAGGGCAACCGTGTGGTATGATCGTCTTTCTCATGGTCCACTCCTGCCCAGACTGGTGTTATGAAGTTTACATATCAACTCACTTCCACTGACTTTATCATTTTTGCTAAAATTGATTCTTTTTCTCTTAACAACTCTTTATATTTTACTTTAAAAAATTAAAAACAAGCCAAAAAAAAGCATCATTTGATGCAAATAGAAAGTAGACCTAAAATTTAACTGAAAATAAAGCAGTGTAGTTAAACTCTCCCAGGCAGGCCTTTTTGATTGCATGAAGCCTCTATTAATGTTTGAAAATGGAGATTAATGAACGGGAAGGGGGGATTGATACTTACTAGAACAAAACCACAAGTTTCCCTCCAACACAACATAGGAGAAAGTACTCAAAGGAAAGAAAAGGAGTCTCTGCAGCCCGTCTGAGGTCTTGTCTGAGCACCACAGAAATGCAGCTCCCGTTTACCAAGCCAGTGAGACGCACACTGAGAAAGTCAGCCTACAGAGAGGAGCAGGCTTAGATTCAAATTACAGCTCTGCAGCAAAATAACTAACAGTTCAGTGTGTTAGACTCTCCTGGAAAGATGCCTCTGAGAGACAGAGAGGGAGATGTAACGGGGGTGTGTGTGTGTGTGTGTGTGTGTGTGCTCAGTCCTGCCCAACTCTTTGGAGACTCCATGGACTATATTTCTCCACGATCCTCTGTCCATGGAATTTTCCAGGCAAGAATACAAGGAATTCTCCAGGGAATCTTCCCAACCCAGAGCCTGAACCCGAATCTATTGTGTCTCCTGCACGGCCAGGTAGGTTCTTTACCAACTGAGCGACCATCTGGTGTGTGTGTGTGTGTGTGTGTGTGTGTGTGTGTGTGTGTGTGTGTGGTTGACCCTTGAACACAGATTTGAACAACCAGGGTACACTTATACATGTATTTTTTCCAATAATAAATACCACAGTACCATACGGTCCCAGGGTATATTCCTGGATGTGGAACTTTCAAATACAGAGGAGCCACGTGTGTCGAGGGACCATGTAAACCATCTATTTATCTTAAGAGAGACATGGAGAGCAGAAAAAAAAAGATTGGAATATACTAAGCAATTGATATGATATTGCAATCATAAAAAAGAAGTTGGGTATAAGTTTGGAAAACAGTGATTGAACTTTTGGCCAGATATCGCTAAAGCACATCTTTCTGAGAAGATAAAAGTGCATCAGAACACGAGTGTAGTGTCAGAAACATGAGAGAAACAGCAAGAATGACCTTGGGTAACGCTGAAGGAAGGCAAGACGTCAACTGAATCCCAGTCTTAAAAAGACTGAAGTGTAAGTGCTAAGCAATCCGCATGGCTCTCTCTATATATATGCATATGCTCTATATACATATATGTACGCATGCACGCATGCAGGGCACGTCATAAATACTCAGACAATAATCAACAAATGAACGTGGCTAAAATGTGTGCATGCTAAATTGCTTCAGTTGTGTCTGACTCTCTGCAGCCCCATAGACTGCAGCCCACCAGGCTCCTCTGTCCATGGGGTTCTCCCGGCAAGAATACTGGAGTGGGCTGCCATGCCCTCCTCCAGGGGATCTTCCCAACCCAGGGATCAAACCTGTGGGTCTTATATCTCCTGTATTGGCAGGTGGGTTCTTTACCACTAGGACCACTTGAGAAGCCAATATATATAAACTGTATGACCTATTTCAAAATTTTCATAGGTCATAAAATTTTTATCAAAAATCTGAAGCAATGTCCCATAATTTTTCAGGTGAAAAGAGAACAGTCCAAATAGCCAGCTGCCACCTAGATAGCTCATCAAGCAATAAGTTGGTCCTTGGGCATTCCCTGAGATATTTGACTGATTTCTTTTTGTTGTTGTTATTTGGTAAAAGGGCTAAGTACTTGAGTATTCCAGCAACAGAGCATAGATGTCTGTTGCTTACAGTCAAGACTCAATTATCCATATGCAAATAATTTTTGCTGTGTTTGTTATCCCAGTCTGCCATTATCCTTCTGCCAAGTAGAGTTTTCTAGGCCAATTTCCCCCACTGCCGATTGGGATATACTTAGGAAATTCACAGTTGTTTCAGCGTGAGCCTCAACAAACCATAATTAGGTGAGTTTGCTGAAACAAAACACAGTCAACTGAATAATGCATTCCAAGACCAAATATCAATTAGAGGAGATGACATAAGTCTCTGGGCTGCTGTCCATTGGCATGGGTAAATGAAAACTGCATTTTGTCTTCATTTTATACTCAAGTCTGCATGAAAATAGATGGATAAAGCACTTGATTCTCACATCAACCCTCCCCACCCTAAGTACTCATGTAGAAAAGAGAGTTAAGAAAGCATTTGTACATCCAGAGGGAAGTGTCTCTGTCTGTGATGTTACTAAACCTGATTTGCCATTCTTATCTTTCCTTGTCATCTAATTAAGGAAATCAGACCATTCTTGACTTCTGTTCTCCATCACCTTTTTTCCCAGTGGAAATGAAAGAAAAGAGGATGCAGCCTACTGTTGCAACAAGTTAATCCAGTAACTGGCTTGTCCACCTCATGATTCTAATGGAAGACAAGTTGATGATACTCTTAATTAGAAGAGTGCCTAGTACTCTAATTTTAGCAACTTTCCATTTGTTGATCATTTTCCATGTGCCAGTCACTTTGCTAAGTATTGGTAAAACAAACTGTTACAAAATACTTTAAACACCACGGTAAGGTAGGAACCGTCGACACTGTCACTCTACAAAGGAAGAAACAGACTTGGAAACGTTGTCTTTTGCCCACACAGGGCTAAGCGTCGGCAGCGTGACTTGATCTCGGGAGTGCCTGATCCCAGCAAGCAAGTGAGGTCTTAGTTACAAGCCGGAAGCATTCAGGAGGCTCAGCAACAGTTCAGCTAGAGGCTCTCATCCTCAAATGTGATCAAAGGCTGGGAGTCTTCACAAAGCAGCGGAATGGAAGCTGGAAGTCAGCCGGTGGCTGGAGGACAGTGAGGGAAAGGCCAGGAGGTAAAGATCGCGTACGTGTCGTGCAGGTTTCTGCGGTGACTGTGTCAAGGATGCTGTTGAACTGTGTTGTCTTTTCTAATTTACTTAGTCCAAAAAGGTCATTTCAACCTCAGTGTCTTCTTGATGGTGACATACTGGTTTTTATCAGAATTTCCAGCTGGGTTGACTGACAGAGACCTGAGAAGGTCAATGGCAATGAGTCAAAGGCTCTGACCAGGCTGGAGCTGAGGTTGCATTCGGCTCACTGCTCTCTGCTCTTTCACTAACAACTGTGGTTTGTTTAATATCGTAGTTCATTAGACAAAATTCCTTAAGTTAGGCCAAAGACTAAAACACGCCACAACACTCAACACCATTTCCCATCCACTGTCTGCTCTAATCAAGTTTCAGTGAAATAAAATGCATTGGGAAAGCAGGAAATTGTATTTTATGTAAAAAAGAATCTCACGTGTTAAATGCCTTTTAAAGGGGTGCTAACATATGTGCTAGGTGCTGCATCACAATGAACCCGAGAGGTTTTCTGCTCACATGACAGTCACATTCCAAACAGCATCCCTTGCTGTGTGTGTTCGGTCCTCTTGCTCCTTCTGGTTGCTGAAGACTAACTACCCTCAGAGGAGACACTGCTCTGCCTCTCTGAGTCCACGTGGTTTGGGTAGATCTCTTCCAACCAGAGCTGCCAAGCAGATTAATAAAGGATAAAGAACATGACCCAGCCCAGCCAATCAGTATCGCCCATTCCAGCAGTCATGCTCACAGGTTCTGAGACATTTGACTCAAGTGAGGCACATGAAAGCCCAGTTTTTAGGATTGTCCATGGAATTTAAAACACTATGATCATGGCATCCCGTCCCATCACTTCATGGCAAATAAAATGGGAAAATAGTGGAAGCAGTGGCAGATTTTATTTTCTTGGGCTCCAAGATCACTGCAAACGATGACTGCAGCCATAAAATTTAAAGACGCTTGCTCTCTGAAAGAAAAGCTATGACGAACCTAGACAGCATATTAAAAAGCAGAGACATCACTTTGTCGACAAAGGTCTTTATAGTCCAAGATCTGGTTTTTCCAGTAGTCATGTATGGATGTGAGAGCTGGACCACAAAGAAGGCTGAGCACAAAGGAATTGATGCTTTTGAACTGTGGTGCTGCAGAAGACTCTTGAGAGTCCCTTGGACCACAAGGAGATCAAACAGTATATCCTAAAGGAAATCAACCCTGTATATTCCCTGGAAGGACCAATGCTATGGCTGCAAGACTTTGGCCACCAGATGCAAAGAGCTGACTCACTGGAACAGACCCTGATGCTGGGAAAGACTGAGGGCAAAAGGAGAAGGGGGTCACAGGGGATGAGATGGTTGGATGGCATTACCGACTCAGTGACATGAGTTTGATGAAACTCCAAGAAATAGCGAAAGACAGAAAAGCCTGGAGTGCTGCAGTCCCTGGGTCACAAAGAGTCAGACATGACTCAATGACTGAACAACATCCACAGCGGTGGGAAGAGCAGCTGCTTGGCAGGATGGTGGAAAGTATTTCTGGAGCAACTGGTAGCCATCTTGCCCCATGTGGAAAAAGACTCCCGGAAGAAGGAAGAAGAACAAAGAGGCCAACCTGCACACACACACAGCAGAGCAGGAAGATTTCTGTGATGTTATTCGAGCCCATGGAGTCAGCTGAAGGCCTGTCTACCCCTAGGTCTTTTACATTATAAGAGATAATGAATTTCCCTTTTGTTTTCTTTTCTTCTTCTTGGTCTGCGTTAAGGAAGGATATGGTTCAGTTGCAAGCAGAAGAGTTCTCAATAATCCTTCCCCAAGAATAATTTTACCTCTTTCTCTTTAAAAAATATTTCTAAAAAGAGTTCTACTTTCCTGCCTTAATAAATGCAGGCATCATAAACTTTCCTTTCTATGTTGAAGTCTTATGCAAATTTTCAATTCTTAGTATTATAGATGGAAGAGGAGATTGACTCTAGTTATTTTTGGCTCTGAAGCTATCCTGAAAGTGATGGATTTTGAACTAAATAGCTGGCATCCATTTATTTCTAGTCTAAAGAGTTGACTTATTAGAAAAGATCATGATGCTGGGGAAGATTGAAGGCAAAAGGAGACAGGGATGACAGAGAGCAAGCTGGTTGGATGCCATCACCGACTCAATGAACATGAGTTTGAACAAGCCCCAGGAGACAGTGAAGGACAGGGAAGCCCGGGTGCAAAGAGCTGGACATGACTAAGCAAATGAACGACGCTAGGAGGCAATTTTAGATGTTTCCGTACTGTTGACCCATAGATTCCAATAACTCATTAGCATTAGTTTTTAATGGTAATGAGATATTGGTATATATGGGTAAACCATGAATATTTATGTACACTGTAATTTCTTTTCAACTTTCTGCTAACTTATTAATGTTACGTTGTAAGGTAAGATATAACAGTATCATTTTGTGAAATAAAATGTAAGCAAAATATAACTGAAGGTATCAGAATGTATCTGAAAGTATATCTGAAAGTATCAGAATATACTCTGTATAGTATGGTGAATGCTATTTCTTGTACTAGTGGAGAAGACAATGGCACCCCACTCCAGTACTCTTGCCTGGAAAATCCCATGGACGGAGGAGCCTGGTAGTCTGCAGTCCATGGGGTCGCTAAGAGTTGGACACAACTGACAGACTTCGCTTTCACTTTTCACTTTCATGCATTGGAGAAGGAAATGGCAACCCACTTCAGTGTTCTTGCCTGGAGAATCCCAGGGACGGTGGAACCTGGTGGGCTGCCGTCTATGAGGTCACACAGAGTCAGACACGACTGAAGCGACTTAGCAGCAGCAGCAGCAGCAGCAGCAGCAGCAGCAGCAGCGCTTTATATACACAAAGACATAAAATATACATACACACATGCATAAATATACACACACACGTGTATCAATACACACACATGTGTATATAATCCCTTATTAGTTTCTAATTCTGCACTGGTAACTTCTTTGCTGCTGCTTCATCACTTCAGTCGTGTCTGACTCTTTGTGACCCAGTGGACTGTAGTCCACCAAGCTCCTTTTTCCATGGGATTCTCCAGGCAAGAGTACTACAGTGGGTTGCCATGCCCTCCTCCAGGGGATTTTCCCAACCCGGGGATCAAACCCAGGTCTCCTGTATTGCAGGCAGATTCTTTACCACTGAGCCACCAGGGAGGTCCCCCAACTTTTTCCCTAGCTCACCACAATACTTACAAAAATCAATGTTGGTATTTTATTTTGTATTTTTTGTCCCTTGCTACCTAAATGGTAGAATGAATTTGGGATTCACAGCTCATCAAATTCCCTGAAGAAAGCACATAGATCTTAACTGTCTGAAAGTACATTGCAATATCAAAGCAAGATCAATAATTCAAAGCCCACATTCCCTAATCCATCCAAAGGCATATATACACATATATCTCCTATGTATCCATTCCCCACTCCACCACTAAATACACCTCTCCCTCAAGCCCTCAGGGAAAGGCTGCCCATAGAAAAACTAGTTCACAGTTGAACCAAAACACATGAACATGTCGGTCAGGAAGCAAGTACTTCGTTAGCGCGGTTTGGGGAGGCTGAAACGGAATTATAAATGAAAGAACAAAACCTTGTGCTTGAAAATCCGTTTTAAATCCGGTTCTACCTCCAGCTAGTCTTAGGTTTCTGTGGTCTCCTAAAGCCAGATTCTCCTCTAGAATCTAGACCTTAGCTAATAAATGTTAACTGGACTTTCATTGTTTAGTCATTAAATTATGTCTGACTCTTTGCAATCTCATGGGCTGTAGCCCCACAGGCTCCTCTGTCCATGGGATTTCCCAGGCAAGAACGCTGGAGTGAGTTGCCATTTCCTTCTTCAGGGGATCTTTCCAATCCAGGGATCAAACACACGTCTCCTGCATAGGCAAGCAGAGTCTTTATACCTGAGCCTCCAGGGAAGCCCGACTGGACCTTTAGAAGAGACCAATATATGATGGAAATAGGAAATATATATATATATTATAAATATAATATTATATTATAAATATAATATTATATATATATTCATATATATATATATATATTTAAAGAAGGCTTTTTCTAAGACCAAACAATCTGAATTTAAATTCTAATCTGACACTCACCCCAGGTGAGATCTTAGCAAAGTACTAAAGCTCAGGCAGTCTCAGAGGTCTCTTCTGTAAAGGGGGCACCCAGCAGTGCCCTGTAATAAGGACAAAACGAGGAGGTCCAGGTAAACTGTATAAGCTTAGCAGCTGCTATATAGAAAGAGTCCATGTGTATTTGCTACTATTCTTATTACCATAATATTTGCTATTATCATTCTTAACCTTTTCCTTCAATTCTGATTAATGTGAAGTATTACATCATCACTTGAGTATCATCTAATGATATCACAAAATGTTAGCTTCATTAAAATAGCCAAAGGAAGAATGCTTGGTCAGATTTTTGGACCCTTTAAATGTGGCTAGCATCATTTCCACGTGTTCAGAGCAAGATCCTTCTCTCTTGGAAATCACACCCAGTGAAAACACTAAGAAAATGATCTAAGATTTTCCCTGGTCATCCAGGGTAAAGACTCTGCCTGCCAGTGCAGGAAACACGGGTTCAGTCCCTGGTCCAGGGAGATCCCACGTGTCTCTAGCAACTGAGCCT
Organism: Madoqua kirkii; assembly: GCA_006408675.1. Lineage (NCBI taxonomy): Eukaryota > Metazoa > Chordata > Mammalia > Artiodactyla > Bovidae > Madoqua > Madoqua kirkii. The sequence goes on along the minus strand of SJYC01055382.1, from coordinate 4,560 downwards.
GCGCGCCACACCTACTGAGCCTGCGCTCTGGAGCCCGGGAGCTGAAACCGCTGGAGGCAGGCGCCCTAGGACGGGTGCTCCACACCCGGAGGCCCCGCCAAAACGCAAAGCCTGCGTGCTGAGCTAGAGAGGACCCCAGCTCGCTCGGCTGGAGAAAAGGCCGCGCATGGCCAATAAATAAATAGTTATTATTTTTTAAGAATAAAAGGTTCTAAAACCTTTTCATCATAACCTGCAGAATAGGTCTCAAAATCTATAACAAAAGAAACATTTCGTATAGTACAGCTTTTCTCGATTAAAACATAAATCTCGTAATTTGCCATTGTAATTTTGTCTTAAAATTTGAACGTCTAACGGTTCACTTTCAGAGGACTGGGAGATTTAAGCTCCAGTTCTATTCGGTTCTACATCATACATATTTCGAGCATTTGCTATCTGTGAGGCAATATGCTATTAGGGATACAAACAGGAGGAAGACACACTGCCTATTTTCTTAAAGAGTATCCTTAATGCTGCATTCTCTACTAACTTCTGCTTAGATGGCTAATGGCATAGGCTCTGTCTACAGTTTCCCATCTTTCAGAAAGTGTGACTTTAAGTAAACACCAGTATAATTTCAGCCATATAGCAACAGTATAACATTGATTAATTCAAAAAGTGAACAGTTGCTTAGCCATATTTTCAGCAAAGCTTTAACAAACACAAAACTAAACATGTTCTGTTATCAAAGTTTATCTTCTCAAAATCACTAAAGCCAAATGAACAAAAACATTTTTAATGTGTTCATTTGTTCTTATTAGACTCAAAGAAAAATAAAATGACATTTGAATTAAATTCTACTAAAAGGGGGGACATCTGTAGGTAATTTTGCCCATTATTTGATTTCACAGAAATAATACAAAATTTATTTCTGCTATTAGTTAAAAGTTTAGGTACTTATTTAAAAGAAAAATCTACATAGTTATTTTTAGTGAGTCATTTGAACTGGCTGAGGGTTTCACTATCATGGGGCCAACCCACAATGTTACAGGAATAAAAAGAACTGATGGCAAAATGCATATGATTAAATACATCACTTGATTCTAGCAAGGATCATAAATCAGTACTGCTTCAGTATTTCTCTTGATAAATTGGAGAAGTTGAAATAGGGAGTGTGGTATGGTCTTGGAGAAGGAAATGGCAACCCACTCCAGGGTTCTTGCCTGGAGAATCCCAGGGACCGGGGAGCCTGGTGGGCTTCCGTCTATGGGGTCGCACAGAGTCAGAGAGGACTGAAGCGACTTAGCAGCAGCAGCAGTGGTATGATATGCTTAGATTCAGACTACAGAACCTCGTATTTCAGACACTTCACGGTGCTCCCAAGACTTTGCCCTGAACCTGGGCTGAGTGTCCCTGAGAGCAGGGACGTCTGTCTTGTGCAGACTCAACAGGGGTCATCTCCCCATGTCAAGGACCCTGCTCGACAGATCAGAATGGCGGCTGCCTCTTTAGATGTTAATCTGCCCAACAAGTTCAGCCTTCATTCTTATTTAAAACAACCCATTGTTTTTGCTGTTCCTGCAGCTGGATTTTCTATACTCCTTAGCAAGGCCTGACCTTCCTTAGGTGCAGCCAGGAGCAGTGAAGAGGATTAAGGTTGAAGTGGCCTCGGTGCCAGGGGCTCAAAGCAGCTTAAAAAGACACGGAGACACGGACAGCACGTGGCGCTCCAGAGTTTCCCCACCAGCTGCAGCAGCGGAGGCGGCATCTCCGGACAAACTCTCGTGTTTACAGTCTTCCCCTCTGAGCTCTCCCTGTGCTCGCCACCCAAGCTCCTTTTGAAGTTCTCCCAGCCCTCTGCCAAAGCAGTGCCAGCCAGAATGCCCGCCGCTGTGTCGCTGTTTAGCTGCTCAGTCATGTCCGACTCTTTGTGACGCCATCCTCTGTCCGTGGGTTTCCCAGGCAACACTGGGGTGGGCTGCCATGCCCTCCTCCGGGTGGGGGGGGGCTTCCCCACACAGGGACTGGACCCGCGTCTCTTGCGCCTCCTGTACTGGCAGGCGGGTTCTTTACCACTGAGCCACGAGTCAGGCCACCATTGCTCCAGCTAACCACAGTTCACTTAGCTTGCACATGACCGTCCTCACCGGGAAGAGCCTGCAACCGAGGCCAGTGTGGAACGAGCCGCGCCGTCTGAGCTTCACTGGACCTTTGTTCCACTTGGTTGAGCCTCTCTCTTGTCAGCACAAGACTGCAGTTACTCTGCTGCTGCTGAGTCGCTTCAGCCGTGTCAGACTCTGTGTGACCCCACAGACGGCAGCCCACCAGGCTCCCCTGCCCCTGGGATTCTCCAGGCAAGAACACTGGAGTGGGCTGCCATTTCCTTCTCCAATGCATGGAAGTGAAAGGGAAGTCGCTCAGTCGTGTCCGACTCTTAGCGACCCCATGGACTGCAGCCCGCCAGGCTCCTCCGTCCATGGGATTTTCCAGGCAGGGGGACTGGAGTGGGCGCCATCGCCTTCTCCTCTGCAGCCTCCTCTTTCTCATCTTTCTAGTTTTTTCTCAGTGGTTGTCACATATCCTCTCCCCTAATGCCCTGATTTTTAATTCAATCAATTAATACATTAAAATCCTTTAAGTATATTTAATCTCATAATTACAAAAGAATCTCTTGCCAGATAACTCAGTTGAGAGCCACACAGGATGGGAACTGTCTTAAGAGCACCCTGTACTCCAACAATTACTTCGCACAGAAGCCCCGTGGGCAGTTAGTAATATTGCTCTTGTTTCCAGAACAGGAAAGAAAGGTCAAGGTCTCACAGCTAGGAAGCTTTGGTGTTGAGATGCAAACACAAGCCTTTTCATGGAAAATCCACACCTTTAATTCTCATACCTGCATTCCACATGTTAAATTCCCCAATTCTCATTCAAAGGAAAATTATAAACAGCATTATTCATCAACAATAGGAATCCCGCGGAAGGAGAACCCTGGGGTGCGTTGCTGCTATCTTCAGCTGCTCAGTCGAGTCTGACTCTCTGCAGCGCCGCGGACTGCAGTGCGCCAGGCTTCCGTGTCCATTGCCAGCTCCTGGACTTTGCTCAGATTCATGCCCATCGAGTTGGTGATGTCATCCAAGCATCTCATCGTCTGCTGTCCCCTCCCTTTTTGCCTTCAATTTTTTGTGTGAAAAAGTAAAAGCTACTCAGTCATGTCCAACTCTTTGTGACCACATGGACTGTATCCCAGCAGTCTCCTCAGTCCATGGGATTCTCCAGGCAAGACTACTGGAGTGGGTTGCCATTCCCTTCTCGAGGGGATCTTCCCAACTCAGGGATTGAACCTGGGTCTCCTGCATTGCAGGCAGATTCTTTGCTGCCTGAGTCACCAGCCCACAGGATTTCCCTGCTGGTCCAGGGGCTAAGACCTCGTGCTCCTGATGCAGGAGGCACTGGTTTGATCCCTGATTGGGGAGCTGGCTCCCCCACCGCACTAAAGACCCCACATCACGTGCCACAGCAAAGACAGAGCCTGGCCAAATAAAAATAGACATCAGAAAATAAGTTCAGACAAGACAATGCCTGGACAGGTGGACTGGAGGCTGCCAGGGCCTGCTGCTCTGGGCGCAGCCCCTGTTCCTGCGTCCTCCATGTGGAGGCTCTTTCCCACCTTCTCACAGGGTCGTTTCCACAGGAACCGGTGAGTGGGCAGAAGTCCACCTGGCCTCACTGCCCCAGGATCACCCAGGACCTCAGGCCCATCAGAGTCCCTACCCTAGAGATGTTGCAGTTGGGTTTGAGACATGCCTGGGCTCTGAATTTGAAAAGGGATATACTATTGCAAAAACCAGTACTCGAGAAACCAAGCACCACAGCTGCGGAGCTGGAGGACTCAGGGTTATTACGCCGGCGGGCTCGAGGAGTTAACACTGCAAGCTCTGAGCCCCGAACAAAGGGACTGCAGAGTTTTTATAGACAGACTGTACTGGGCAACACCAGCTGTTAATCGGTTGGTTTAAGCTAAGGGGTTTCATGCGCGAGAACAGTGGTCAGGATGGGGCAGGGGATGCCTGACCTGGACAGGCGTGGTGAGGCAGGTTTGCAGGGGCTGGGGACTGCAAAGAGCAGGACAAGAGTAGTGAGATAAACTCCGGTTAGTGTCGTAAGGCCTCACTTTCTGAGAGGACGGGACCTACATGATCCAGACTTTGCAAGGAGCAAGCCGAGTTACAGAGGCAGAAGGAGAAGAGGGTTAGGTAAGATTTTAACTTTTCCTCTTCAGTACTGGTAGGGTGGGGGCCTAGCTACAGAGACAGAAGGAAGCAATCACATCTGAAGAGACTGGCAGAAACGAAACCCCACCTGACCCTTAAGAGAGAAAAAGAACAACTTTAGTTCTGTACGCTTTCAGAGTTCCCAGCCCCTCCAACCTGCGTCTCCTCCCATCCCTGAGTTCTTAACGCACCCTGGTCTTCCCAGGACGGTTCCACACACTGTCTTGAATTTAACCAAGTTGCACTAGGTTTCTGTCACTTAGAACCAAAATCACTGAAAACAAGACTCGAAATTATTATTACAAATATA
>SJYC01055379.1:0-29930 GCA_006408675.1 Madoqua kirkii | reverse complement strand
CCGTCCTAGGATTTAGCCTTCCGTCCCCCCTGCCCGCCGGGGGGAAGACACCGCACTCAGAGAGCAAGGTGGTGTGGAGGCCATCGGAACAGGACGCGCGCCTGAGCCCTTTAAGGCCTCGCAATAAACGCTCCGATTCTGCTGGTGTGTGCGGAGAGCGACTCTTCTTGCAGAGCCCAAGCCAAGCGCCGTACGTCTGCCCCTTGCTTGTTAGAACTGCCCCCACGCTGTCTGGGGTGACCGCCTCTTTCTCGGTCTCTCCTCGCCCTCCGTGCAAAGAGCCCAGCTTCACATTTCACCCGGGACATTCCCGAGCTTGCACGCCAGGAGGAGACACCCTGGGGAAGGAAGGGAGGAGCCACTGTCTTGGCAGGGAGGCAGAGTTCAGGAGCGGGGCCTCCCAGGCGCTCGGTGGTGAAGAACCTGCCTCCCAGGGCAGGAGGCCCAGGCTCGATTCCTGGGTCGGGAAGACCCCCAGGAGGGGGAAACGGCACCCACTGCAGTGTCTTCGCCTGGAGGGTCCCATGGGCAGAGGAGCCTGGCGGGCTCCAGTCCGTGGGGTCGCAGAGCTGGAGATGACGAGCGCAGAGTTCGTGAGCACCGGGTGGTTGTCCCGCAGGGCCCCGAGATGCTCAGGCAGCCACAGAGCTCTCTCTCGTCTTCCTCAGCCTCCCTGGGGAACCGGGTCATCTTCCGACACAATCGACTGCCCACATTCTCTACTCTTCTCCAAGCTCATTTCCTGTGCCTTCTTGCCACAGGCCACAACTTTTACCCTACTGTAATTTATTCTGTGTCCCTGCATGCCAAACCTTTTGCGAGAAAGAATCTGGCCATCAGCTCCCTGACACACAGCAAGCAGCCTTGTGGTGCAAAGGTCTGGACCCAGGCCCTCCCTAAGGTGACTGGCCTCTCCCAGACTTGACCATCTCCAGATTTATGCAAATTTAGGAAGTTAATTAGCTTCTGAGTGCCTCGGTTTCCCGATATGCAAAAGAAGGGTAATCAGAGCATGTTTTATTAATGGAATGATACGTGGGGAGGTGTTTAGAGACTGACCACATGGTGGACCTTGCTATTCTATGCCTGGGTCCACGGTGCCCAAGCTCATCTCAGTTCATTCTGTTTCCCCAGCTGATCCCTGCATGCCAAACCTTTTGTGAGAAAGAATCTGGCCATCAGCTCCCTGACACACAGCAAGCAGCCTTGTGGTGCAAAGGTCTGGACCCAGGCCCTCCCTAAGGTGACTGGCCTCTCCCAGACTTGACCATCTCCAGATTTATGCAAATTTAGGAAGTTAATTAGCTTCTGAGTGCCTCGGTTTCCCGATATGCAAAAGAAGGGTAATCAGAGCATGTTTTATTAATGGAATGATACGTGGGGAGGTGTTTAGAGACTGACCACATGGTGGACCTTGCTATTCTATGCCTGGGTCCACGGTGCCCAAGCTCATCTCAGTTCATTCTGTTTCCCCAGCTGAGTATTCATACAGCCCTTTTGCTCTTTTACTACCCGAGTTTTTAGAAAATATTTTATTTATTTATTTCGCTGCCCTGAGTCTTAGCTGCGGCATTCAGGATCAGTCCTGGACCCCCTGCACTGGGAGCATGGAGCCTCAGCCTCAGCCACCAAGGAAGCCCCCTATGCTACCCGAGTTCTGACCATGAATTGCTGGGCTGCCTACCTATGCCTCCGTTATAGCTGTTCACTTCTGGGTCGGATAACAACCTCTAATCCCAACTGAGATGGCTGGGTGTCATGGCTCATGGCCCAGTGAGGCTGACTGTGACCGGGAGCTTTGCGGGCTATTTGTGGATAAGGACCATAGGGTGTGACCAACTGTCCGCACATCTCAGGCTCCTCCCTGAGACCCCTGTGAGCAGTCCAAACCGCTAATACCAATCCTTAAAGAGCACTTTCCAGAGAGAGGAAATAAAACTGCATATATCCCATAGGACACATAATTTGGGGCCTTAAATTTTATTTTTAATATCTTAAATTATTTTGTTGACACCAGTGTTGGCTGCCTTGGTTTCTCTTGACCGAGCTGGGAAACTCTAAGTTCCGGCTGGATTCTCCTCTCTTCCTAGTAGATGGGCTCGGCTCTTCCTGAGGCAGAGCTGATGCCCAGATGACCTTTCTCCCGGCACTGGGCTTCCTCAGGCGGAGCGTAGAAACAGTCAGAAACAGAGCAGAAAATGTAATTCGACAGTTCCTCCATGCGGCATGCTAAGAGGGACTTCAAGATGCTTTCTAACTGTTAAGGGCCCCAGGATTCCAAACGGCCAGATTTGTGCAAGGCAGTCTCCACTGATACTTAGCCTCCCGTGGCCCTATGTATGGGTCAAAGGAAGGTTCCAGAAAAAGATCAGCAGAGTCAGCATCTTCACACCAAGACTGAAGACACCAGGGCAAAGGGAGCCATCTGGACCTCTTACTGAACTGGGAAAGTGGCAGAAGGCGGAAATGGCAGCTGCATCTGTTGCCTAGAATTTACTGAGCTAGCGCACACATACAGAGCCTCGGAGTCGGGTGTTTTTCTGATGACTGGCACGTGCTGTAATGATACCCTACAGTTACTAGAACCCAGTAGCAGTGTAAACATGGACCAGGAAAGAATTTCATGAACCAGACAAATTTCTGAGAGGAGGGAGAAGAGGCAAGTTGGAGAAGCAAGCATTCAGCAGTTAAAAGAGCTGCCGAAATAATTGAAACAGGATATTTTTGTTTGTCTTGAAAGAAGGATTCAAATACTACACATTATTTATTTTTTAATGGCATATTTTTATTCTGTCAGCTAAAACAGTTTCTTCATTCTGCTAATAAAACAACAAGCGCCACAACCGCAATGATCTTTCATCGAATCAAGGATCTCAGGCGCAGAGAATTCTGATTATACTGTTGAGCTTTCAAATTCTCTCCCAAAGATTACACTTTGTGCAATATTTGCATGATCTAAGTTCAAATGAACAAAAGCCAAATACAAAGAGTGGAAAACACTGACTTTCAACCGTTTGCTTTCATGACTTTGAGAGTCAGCTCTTTTCTGTATTAATTGTACAAGCTCTGAAGAATCCAAGCTACTATTGTCTTTGGGAGGGGATTAAAAAGAATGACAAAAATTAAATATAAAAGGCAAGATGCTCAGAGAGGAGATGATGTCTGCACTGCCTGGGACACTTATTTAAGTTCCTGGAAAATAGTAGTGGCTTAAATTCTTGGCTTTTTTTTTTCCTCTTTGTCTAAATTTCCTCTTCTTGTAAGGACACCAGGTACATTGGGTTAGGGTTTACTCTGATAACCTTATTTTTACTTAATCCCTATCTCGAATGCAGTTCTGTTTTGAGGCTGAGGGTTAGGGTTTCAGCACATGATTTTGGAACTCAGCCCACATCTGACAGTTGCAGTTTGAGGGCTGCTGATGTGCTGCTGACCTTTTTGGTTCTTCAGTAAAAGAACTGGTTTTTGTGTGAAGCCAGCTCTCTCCCACTCTGGCCTACCTGGACTGAGGAGAGGTCCAATACTGGGTTCAGCAGACCACACTCTCCTGGCCTAGTAGGAGGTTCAGAAACCATGGCAGTGAGGATGGGTCTCGGGAATTCTGCGGCAGCAGGGAGCACGGAGCCCCCCACTCCTGGCGGGTCCTTAACCCGAGAGCTCGTGCTGCAGGCAGCTCAGCGTCGCTGGCAGAGCCCTGAAGCGGAGCCACGGGAGGTGTGGTCGCTGCGCGGGCCCTAACGTGGCATTGGTGCCCTGAAGGTGGAGGCAGGGCTGGGCCGACTCGTGGAAACCGCAAATCGAGCTGCAGCCGGGAAGCAGCACCGCCCTTGGGCTCTCCAGCTGTTCTTCTGCGGTAATGTTGGGTTGGTTTCTTTCTCTTGAAGTTGGCAATGCCCTAATCAGTCTAAGAGGTGCCCTGCTTCATGGAGATGTGGAGATGTCCTCAGCTGTTGCTGGACATATCCTTTCTTAGAGACGAGGTGGGGGGGCGGGAATTGATAACATGTCACAGAACAAGCTTAGGAATTAGAAGCGCCGTTAAAAGCTCATTGTTAAATTCCTCTTGACTTCTCTGAGGCCGTGTGAGATCAAAGCCCCCATCTTCCTAGTAGCAACAAGCATCCACTCACCCTGAATTAAGAGAGCCATGCTTCACGACATTAAGACGTGCTGAGAATCACTCGGTCCCCCAGCAAACGGTCAGTGTTTCTTCATTTGCCTTGAAGAGTCCCACAGCTTGTCATGTTATTCTCTCCTCCTAGATGACACTCTGAGCCAGGGGCTTCTGTTAACGCCACCATTCCAGAAACCTGAGACTCCCTTAAGGACGAGCGAGCAGTGCCGTGCACGCATCGCTGCCCTGCTGCTTTGGAAACTCAGTGGAGAGAAACGTCACTGGCTTCTCGGCGCGGCCCTCATCCGCTGGAGCAAGCCACTCCGCCCAAGCCGAGCCCTAAGGGTCCGCACGAGATGACGTTTATTTATGGTGCGCTTCAGCGCCGTCAGGATGCTGCCCTGGCAACGCTGGAGTCTGTAGGAGGAGACGCCCAGAGCAGCGGTGTCTACAGACTTAAAAATTGAAGTGAAAGTGAAACCCTAGGGTCTCTGCATAATGCATGTGTGGTAGAGAGAAAAAAACACGCTGGTTACGCTGCAGACTTCCAGAGCACGATGCCATAAGCCAGACCCTATAGCAGGGAGCAGAAGATGAATGTCTGCTCCCGGCAGCTGGAAGGAATCAAGAAGAAAATACACTGTAAATCTTGTCACCACGCGCCTAAATCGTAAAAGATGACTTCTGGCATCAAGCAGACTTCTTCCAGCAAATAATTGCTTCCCAAGGAAGGAATCCTAAACACTCAGTAAATATAATATATGGGTAGTCTGATTAGCAGAGGGAGCTTTGCGTGTGGTACAGTTTATTCCCCCAAATGAAAACCTAACTGGGTTTTAGGGGAGTGGCCAGGGAGGTGTTGGAATCCCCACCAGGCAAAGTGGATTAGTAGATGGTAATTCAGCAAAACAACCCGCTTCCCACGGGCCACCCAGCTAAGCACTTCCTCCCCTCGAGGTGCAGGTATGCTCCTCCTTGGCCCTAGAGCGCTGGTCCTGTTTCTGAAAATTAGACTCATGGCATTTTACTGGCAAAGCCTTAAACAATCGGCATCACGAATGGGCAGAGGCCTGCCCTCCACCCCATTTCACAGCGCACACCTGTGCCAGACGCCACTGCAAGGGCCAGAGGATGCGCGGAGCAGGGCCTCTCAGAGCCCGACACGCAAGGCCAAGAACTAAAAACCAACTACTGCCTGATTTCAAACTGTTGCTAACTAGCCCCTGTGTATTTTGTGCAGGGAGCTGCATCCAGCTGGGCAGAGAGGCACTGGCGTGTCTGCCTCCATGAGCACACCGCAGCGACGCGCACCGCAAAGCAGCTTAGATCATGCGAGCAAATGGAACCAGATGCAAGCAAATGGAACCGGATGCGAGCAAAGGGAACCGCAAAGCCTGGGGGAGGGGTCACAAAGGAGCGAGGTGGAGAGGAAACACACGAAGAGGGGAAGCGCGGGGTAGAGGACACGCAGGGGAAACCGCAAGGCGCTCAGCAGGTTTACTAAGCTTTGTTCATGCCTCCAAATTAGAAACCCACGTCCATGAGCTGAAATCAGAGAGGCCACCATAGTGAGCTGCCCAGATATCGACTACGGGACAGAGGGGAGCGTGAATTCAGAGCGGAAGATTAACCTTCCAACTTATCATCCTAAAGTAAGAGAATCAGCCTCACCCCTTAGCTGTACTGACTGACCTTCACGTCTTTGGGGAGGAGGAATTCTGCAATTAGGATTTTCATAAAACGTTGACTACAACTTTCTAGTTAATAGCTTTCAGATTTTAGAATGGCTGTTAAAAGGAGCGAGGTGGAGAGGAAACACACGAAGAGGGGAAGCGCGGGGTAGAGGACACGCAGGGGAAACCGCAAGGCGCTCAGCAGGTTTACTAAGCTTTGTTCATGCCTCCAAATTAGAAACCCACGTCCATGAGCTGAAATCAGAGAGGCCACCATAGTGAGCTGCCCAGATATCGACTACGGGACAGAGGGGAGCGTGAATTCAGAGCGGAAGATTAACCTTCCAACTTATCATCCTAAAGTAAGAGAATCAGCCTCACCCCTTAGCTGTACTGACTGACCTTCACGTCTTTGGGGAGGAGGAATTCTGCAATTAGGATTTTCATAAAACGTTGACTACAACTTTCTAGTTAATAGCTTTCAGATTTTAGAATGGCTGTTACAAAAGGAGACTCAGAGGCATAGATTTTTGCAAAAATCCCAAAGTTTATCCTAGCATTTCAGAAGTATTTTTTAAATAATAATAATAAAATTAAAACGTTGATATACCATAAGGATTTACTGTACATTTGATTTTTTTAAAGCGTGAAATGTGAGCAGATGTTGAAAAACAAAGAACCATGCTAAAATATTCAGAGCCCAAAATGTAGAGACGATTCACAGGCCCAGGTGGGGAGGGCTCCGCAGCCATCTTATCGGGCACGACAAACGCTCTTCACACTCCACGTCAGATCCGTGTGATTCCAGGTTGTTACCTGTGTTGAGGAAACTTCTGAGGCTAAAAGGAAACAGCTGCTTTCTGTCCACATTGCTTCTGCTCTCCCCACACTGGCCAGCTCGTCAGCACCCCCTGGGTGTCCTACAGTTCAATTAAATTCTGACATTACCTACCTGGAGTTAGCATCAGACCTCACAATCTGGGGGTTGAACCCCAAAAGACCGCCCCCACTAAAGATATTAACTGTGTTCTACAGACCACCTGATGTGAAGAGCTGACTCATTTGAAAAGACCCTCATGCTGGGAAAGACTGAGGGCAGGAGGAGAAGGGGGCAACAGAGGATGAGATGGCTGGATGGCATCACCGAGTCCATGGACATGAGTTTGAGCAAGCTCCGGGAGCTGGTGATGGACAGGGAGGCCTGGCGTGCTACAGTCCACAGAGTGGGGGGGGTCACAAGAGTCACACGTGATTGAACTACTGAACAACGGTGGCAGACCAGCTATCACTGGGGAGTTCCCGCTACCCCCTCCTCTGGCTCCATAATTTGCTGTGACAGCTTACAACACTTATGGAAACCCTTATTTACGTTTACCAGTTTATATATATCAAAGAAGATTTATAAAGGATACAGAGGAAAGTCACAAGAAGAGGTATGAGCGGCGAGGCCCAGAGAGGTCCTGAGCACAGGGATTTCTCCCCCTGGGGAGCCGGGCTGCGCCACCCTCCTGGCGTGTAGGTGTGTTCGCCGACCTGGAAGCTCTGTGTACTCTGCATTTTAGGAACTTTTACGGGGGCTTCACCCCCCCACCCAGAGGGTAGCGGTGGGGCTGAAAGCCCCAAGCTCCCAATCATATTCCGTCTTTCTGGCGAGCAGCCTCATCCTAAGACTATCCAGGGGTCACCTCATTGATACAAAGGATGTTCCTATCACCCAGAAGATTCCAAGAGTTTTAGCTTTGCGTAAGACCCTCCTATCACCCCTCATCACTCAGAAAATTACAAGGAGGTTTAGGAGTCCAGTGCCAGGAGCTGGGGGCACAGAGGCTTAGGAGGAAAGAGCACGGGGAAGGTGACTCCTCCATCTCATCCCTGATTAAACATGCGTTTCTGTTAAACAGAAGCCCTTACCTTCAGAGAGGTCAAATAAGCTGCATGATGCTACAAAGTGAGACTCTGAGTTTCTTGATATTCTTACCAGCACCTGCACATCATTTGTTGCTAGTCATGTTGCCTCCTAGAGCTGGGGGCACAGAGGCTTAGGAGGAAAGAGCACGGGGAAGGTGACTCCTCCATCTCATCCCTGATTAAACATGCGTTTCTGTTAAACAGAAGCCCTTACCTTCAGAGAGGTCAAATAAGCTGCATGATGCTACAAAGTGAGACTCTGAGTTTCTTGATATTCTTACCAGCACCTGCACATCATTTGTTGCTAGTCATGTTGCCTCCTGCACTGATGATCTGGCACATTTAATATATGGTTGGATTGAAAGTGAAATTAAGCAAACACTTAATAAAGCAGATGGCTGTTATGAGCAATCAGTAAGTTATAAAAGCCTGACCCAACCAAACTGTCAAAAATACCATCTCACTGGACAGAACAGTTACCAAGAATGTCTCCAAGTTATCATCTTGGTGAGAAAAATCCCCAAATCACAGTAAATCCACTGCTCCTTGTATTTTGTGTTTTCCTAAATTGCAACCCAAGGCACTGGGCAGAAACAAGAGGCACGCTACACACCTTTCTGCAGGAACGGTGAACCGCCGGCTAATTGCGAGCTTATGATTAACCGAATCCTCATCTTTATTTGCCCAGGAGTGTATGTCGAGTGTTGTCAGAGATCCTCCTGCACGCCAAAGCCATTCTCCGTCCTTGCCATTCACCTGTTTTAATAATTTGATCTACCAATTTAAGCGTGATATTTGTTTTTCTTAGCTCACACTAAGGAGTAATCACTTCTCACTGTGCCTGCTTGTTTAATAACGTGTTCCAATATACGCCAGTGATTGAGCTCAACTGTTCTGCTGCGTGGTTCCCAGAAGGGGCAATTCACCACCTTTCAGAAAATTAGTACCTGTGCCTGCCTCCAAGTTGGATCTTCCCCTCAGCCAATACCATCCGCGGATGGATAACTGGCTTCTCGTCACCTCTCCAAGTTGGTCAGGACGTTAGTGTTTCTTTCTTCAATAGCAGAGAAACAGTTCACTTTTAAAGTGACCAAGGGAGCTCTCCGGACCTCCCTGGTGGTCTGTGGTTAAGAATCCACCTTCCGAGGCAGGAAGGCAGGTTGGATCCCTGGTTGGAGAATTAAGATCCCACGTACTGCAGGGCACCTGAGCCCACCAGCCGCAGTGAAAGACCCCACACGCTGCAACTAAGACCCTACGCAGCCAAAACTAAACAAATATTTTCAGAAATAAGGTGCCTGAGTTCTTATTTCAGGGTCAGCAAGTATGGCCCAGAGGCCAGCTGTGGCTGGACAAATATTTTTATAAGACTCAAAACCCAATCTTTAAAAGAATATTTATAAACGATTTTTAAAGACCAAAGGTAAAATAGTGTTGCATGACAACATGAGAATTACATGAAATTCAAACTTCCAGTGTCCGCAGATGAAGCTCCGCTGCAGCAGAGCCACACGGTGCATCTCCGTTTCTACGCGGCCACTTCGGGGCTGCAGGGGCAGAGCTGAGGGCCTGCTGCAGAGACCGGAGGCTGCCAAGGCCTGACGCTTGTTTATTTGTTTCTAGGCCATTACAGCAAAATCGGCCAGCCCCAGACCTATTTTAATGTTGTAGTCTGCCTTTAACTCCTCCCTTAAGGATGCTGCTTGACACGATCGGATTGAAGGTCCGATTTCTTGATCTGAAAATTGAGAGGAAACGGGGATTGAACGGCTGGGCCATCGCTTAGCTGCCTACCATGCCCCAAGCAGAAGTGCGGTTTCCTTCCGGTTTGTCGTATCTGACGCATCACTATGAAGCAGGCTGCCCTTTGGGGAATGTTTCCCCAGGCCGCAAACGCATCACGACCCTTGGCCTTCCTGAACACATGTCGACGCATCTCTGACATTGTTTCCCTGTGTTTGGCCTGGTTCTCCTCCCCTACTTCCATCCCCCGCTCACGTGCATGATTTATCAGAAATCTCCCTCTCCAGACACACTGGGTTCTGCAGATGTTCCCCCACATGAGCAGATAATCATATATTATTATGCTTAAAGAAATGATCAGCTTCTGCCAGTGCCAAAATGTTTTAGAGTCTCTCCAAGTGATTTTACTATTTGTACTCATTTTAAATCTGATTTTGTAAAGGCAGGTGTGCAAACTGAACTTCGATGACCTCAGCCCTGCACTCTGTAATCGGTCATCCATCACAGACATTGCTAGAAGATGACTGTGCTATTCACCCTGCACTCAGCCCCTCGGTGATCTCAGATCGCTGAGGAGCCGGAGGCTGAGAGACCATCAGAGTCTGAAGCCACTCCTGTGTCGCAGCCGTAGTCTGCGAAGCAGAAATCCCTCATTCAAAACTGAAATCCAAACCTGGAACTGAGATCCTTCCCTTCTATGATAGGACTGATACTATTTACCGAAAGTTGCAAAGTTTCTGAATCACACATCTGGTTCCCTAAAGTTCTATATCCTCAAGAGGTAAAAAGAGAAAATGCTTCCTTGGGATTGGCTGTGTCATTGGTGGAAACTTTAAAAATCAAAATGTGATTGGTTAGAATTTTAACCTTCATCTTTTAGTGTAAGAACAAGAGAAAATGCATTCTGATAAGCGACTTGTTACAGACTGCATACACACTTTCTAGTGAAGAAGGAAGAAGACATGGGAGAAACGAATCCAGACTCTCAAGTCCTTCCTGAGAAAAAGAGCCTTCTGGCTCCATCTGAAGAGGGTTCCATCTGACTTGTGCAACACTTGGAAACACTGAATGATAAGGCTTCCTTTTTTGATTTGTAAAATGGATGGAATTCCAGTTGAGCTATTTCGAATCCTAAAAGATAATCCTGTGAAAGTGCTGCACTCAATATGCCAGCACATTTGGAAAACTCAGCACTGAAAAAGGTCTGGGACTGGAAAAGGTCAGTTTTCATTTCAGTCCCAAAGAAAGGCAATGCCAAAGAATGCTTAAACTACCGTACAATTGCACTCATCTCACACGCTAGCAAAGTGATGCTCAAAATTCTCCAAGGCAAGGTTCAGCAGTACATGAACTGTGAACTTCCAGATGTTCAAGTTGGATTTAGAAAAGACAGAGGAACCAGAGATCAAATTGCCAACATCCACTGGATCTTCAAAAAAGCAAGAGAGTTCCAGAAAAACATCCACTTCTGCTTTACTGACTACGTCAAAGTCTTTGACTATGTGGATCACAACAAACTCTGGAAAATTCTTCAAGAGATGGGAATACAAGACCACCTGACCTGCCTTTTGAGAAACCTATATGCAGATCAGGAAGCAACAGTTAAAACTGGACATGGAACAACAGACTGGTTCCAAATAGGAAAAGGAGTACGTCAAGGCTGTATATTGTCACCCTGCTTATTTAACTTCTATGCAGAGTACATCATAAGAAATACTGGGCTGGAAGAAACACAAGCTGGAATCAAGATTACTGGGAGAAATATCAATAACCTCAGATATGCAGATGACACCACCCTTCAAAGTGAAGAGGAACTAAAAAGCCTCTTGATGAAAGTGAAACTGGAGAGTGGAAAAAGTTGGCTTAAAGCTCAACAATCAGGAAACAAAGGTGATGGCATTTGGTCCCATCACTTCATGGCAAATAGATGGGGAAACAGTGACAGATTTTATTTTGGGGGCTCCAAAATCACTGCAGATGGTGACTGCAGCCATGAAGTTAAAAGATGCTTGCTCCCTGGAAGAAAGGTTATGACCAACTTAGACAGCATATTAAAAAGCAGAGACATTACTTTGCCAACAAAGGCTGTCTAGTCAAAGCTATGGTTTCTCCAGGAGTCATATGCAGATGTGAGAGTTGGACTATAAAGAAAGCTGAGCGCCAAAGAATTGATGCTGTTGAACTGTAGTGTTGGAGAAGACTCTTGAGAGTCCCCTGGACTGCAAGGAGATCCAACCAGTCCATCCTGAAGGAGATCAGTCTTGAATATTTGTTGGAAGGACTGCTGTTGAAGCTGAAAAACTCCCAATACTTTGACCAACTGATGCAAAGAGCTGACTCATTAGAAAAGATCCTGATGCTGGGAAAGATTGAAAGCAGGAGAAGGGGACAACCGAGGATGAGATGGTTGGATGGCATCAAACTTCTAGGGCTTGAATGACGTAACATGTTACAACATCAAAATCCCATTAAGTGTGTGTGTGTGTGGAACTTGAGAAGCTGCTCCTACCATTTATATGGAAATTCAAAACCTTTAGACTATCCAAGAAGTCTTGAGATGTGTATAAGAGACAGTCCTGAAGGAGATCAGTCTTGAATATTTGTTGGAAGGACTGCTGTTGAAGCTGAAAAACTCCCAATACTTTGACCAACTGATGCAAAGAGCTGACTCATTAGAAAAGATCCTGATGCTGGGAAAGATTGAAAGCAGGAGAAGGGGACAACCGAGGATGAGATGGTTGGATGGCATCACCAACTCAATGGACATGAGTTTGAGTAAACTCTGGGAGTTGGTGAAGGACAGGGAGGCCTGGCGTGCTGCAATCCATGGGGTCACAGAGAGTCAGACACGACTGAGCGACTGAACTAAACTGATTGAAAATGTCTGCTACAAGTAGATACGTAATACAGTCACTAAAAAGCACATATAGCAAAACGTTTTCTGTTAGTTGAAGATACGAAATTGCCAACACTTGACAATTTGTGATGGTCACAAACTGTAATTTCATCTGCTTAAGCCTAATATTTATAATGACTCAAAATCAAGTCCCAAATCTCATGAATGGAGCTCAGGTTGAGAAATACTTATGACAGCAATATTGAATAGATTTTTTTAACCAAAGAATAATTTTAGAAGCCCTGCTTGCTGCCAAGGTTTTATTGTTTGTTTGTTTGTTTGTTTGTTTTCAAAAACCCCATCTTTGTTCATTAGTATTAAGCAGACCTCTTGACGGGCTTCTCGGGCGTCCCTAGTGGTAAAGAAACCTCCTGCCAATGCAGGAGATGCAGGTTTGATTCCTGAATCAGAAAGACCCCTGGAGGAGGAAACGGCAACCCACTGCAGTATCCTTGGCTGGGAAATCCCACGGATGGAGCAGCCTGGTGAGCCACGGCCCACAGGGTCACAGACTCGGACGCGCGAGAGCAGCTCACCACGCATGCGCGGGCCCCTTGGCGGTCCTTTCAGTGCTGTCTCCCTCCTAATATCCATTTCTGCCTGCGCTGGGTCTTAGCTGTGGCGCACGCGCAGGGATCGTTGCTGTGGCAACAGGTGGTCTCTGGTGAGGCACCTGGGCTCAGTAGTCACGGCATGCGGGCTTAGTTGCCCCTCAGCAAGCAGGATCTTAGCTCTCAGCCCAAGGATTGAACCCCACGACCTGGCCCTGCAAGGCAGATTCGTAACCGCAGGACCACCAGCCAAGTCCTATAACCGTTTTTTAAAATGGCAAAGATGCAAATTTATTTGGGGGCCTGTTTGGATTCCTGGACACCATGCATGCTGAACTTCATGACTTGAATATATTCGCTGGATGGAAGACGGAGAGAAAGAGTGAGGTGCATTAGGAGGCAGGGTCTTGCCAGGTGATTCACTGGTGAAGAATCCACCTGCCAATGCAGTAATGTGGGCTTGATCCTCGGGGTGGGAAATCCCCTGGAGAAGGGAATGGCAACCCACTCCAGTGTTCTTACCTAGGAAATCCCACTGACAGAGGAGGCTGGCGGCTACAGTCCATGGGGTTGCTACAGTCGGACACGACCCAGTGACTGAGCAGGTGTGCACATACATGGGGAGAAAGAAAGAAAAGGAGAGAAGGGAAAATGAATCACGACATCAGAAGGAGCTGAAGGGAGAGAGGTGGGGCAACATAATGCAAGGCGCCTCCATCAAAAGCTGCAGATTTCTGAGAGAAATCAAAGATTTGATAAGTGAGTAGATATACGACTTCTAGGGCTTGAATGACGTAACATGTTACAACATCAAAATCCCATTAAGTGTGTGTGTGTGTGGAACTTGAGAAGCTGCTCCTACCATTTATATGGAAATTCAAAACCTTTAGACTATCCAAGAAGTCTTGAAAAAATAACAAAGGAACTTAGATTACCTGACTTCAAGGCTTCCCGGGTGGCTCAGACAGTAAAGCGTCTGCCTACAATATGGGAGACCCAGGTTCGATCCCTGGGTCGGTAAGATCCTCTGGAGAAGGAAATGGCAACCCACTCCAGTACTCTTGCCTGGAAAATCCCATGGACGGAGGAGCCTGGTAGGCTGCAGTCTGTGGGGTCGCAAAGAGTCGGACACGACTGAGTGGACTTCACTTCAAGGCTTACTATAAAGCTGGAGTATTCAAGACAGTGCCTTGGTGAAAGGACAGACAATGAATCAGTTGGTCAAAGCGTCATCTACTGGTCCATCCAGATACCCGTCCATCTACTCGTCACATAACTTATGCACTGAGTGGGGTAGTGGACATACAAAGAGGAATCAGATGTGATCTAATTGTCAAAGAGTTCTGGTGCCTTCAACATGAACAGTATTAAACTGTGTCTAGGAAACCAAACAGCGGTATAGGCCGGGAATGATGCAGAGAAAGATCTCTGGAAGAGTTCGCACAGGCAAGGTGGCAGACCATCGAGATGGCCTGAGCTTGCGGAGCAGTGAGGAGCGTGAGCAACCACAAGAGGAGACGAGGTTAGGAAGGCAGGTGCAGCTCAGACACAAAAGGCTGCACAGATTCTCCGAGAAGCTTTATGTGACAGAGAACCCGTGTTTTGCTTAGGTTTGCTTGTTTGGGGTTTGTAAGCCAGGTGATATAATGATTATTTTTGTACAAAGATAACTTGGTTTGGAATGGGGATGTAATTAAGTAAGTAAGTGTTAGTCGCCTAGTCATGCCCAACTCGTTGCAACCCCATGGACTGCAGCCACCAAGCTCCTCTGTCCATGAGATTTTCCAGGCAAGGATACTGGAGTGGGTTGCCATTTCCTTCTCCAGGGGATCTTCCCAATCCAGAGATCAAACCTGAGTCTCCTGCATTGGCAGGTACATTCTTTACCGACTGAGCTACAATGGAAGCCAGAATGGGGATGACACACCAGCCAATTTGCTTGGAATGGTTCCAAGCAGGAGACCAATTATTGTATTTGATGTGTAAAAATATTCCCCAGATACCTGATAACCACTTAGAACTCAGGAAGAATTTTGATTTCCCTGAAATGTGTTAATGCACCTTGCCATAAGCAAATGAATTATTGAATGCTTGGTTATATTTTAAATTATTCTGCCATTGTGCAGCTATCAGAAGGCATTTCTGAAGCCTATTCCCATCTGGGGGCTCCTAACAAGCCATTAATGTGTTGGCATGTGGTGGTGGCCACTCCTTCCCCAGGCTCCAGGAAAAGTCCTGCGAACATCATGTGCTTTCTCCACTTTTGACGTTTAGAGACCAATCCCAGGGGCGTGAGATACAACACGAAAGCGTGAAACACTGTTGAAACTAAGCTCAAAACAAGGCCACTCGCATTTCTGAGGCCCTTCTGCACCCAGGCCGCTCTGTTGGTCTGGAAGCTCACCTGAGTAAGGGGTGAGACTGTAAAGCATGGCTTGGCTCTGTGAGTCCTCACATAGACACCGGGGCAAGGAGCCATCACCCAAGGGCCACCCCAGCCCTGCTGGGCTCCACCACCCCGGGCTGCAGTGTGGCAAACAGAACCCACGCTGTCCGTGGCAGCCCCTCTCCAATTCCCTCAGTCACCTGCACTCACGGAAACGAGAGTCCCCTCTCACGTCACACTGCAGTGTGTGCCTGTGCTCCACCCCAGCAAGACTGGGCAGCCCGCAGCAAGAGAAGATCCTCACGGCAAAAAGGGCATGTATGTTAGGACAGTGTAAAGCCTGTCCTCACCCCTGTGAAGGGCATCTGCTGTGCCTGCCGGTGCCGTCAACCTTCTGCCGCTACATCGTCCCGACGATCATGCTTCTGTCAGCCTCCTCTTTATTTTCTGCCCCTGTATCAGCCTCCTGTCTACGCTCTGCCCCTATAGAAGGGCCAGGCTCATTCTTCCCTGCAGTTTCCCAACTCCAGTTCCACGAATGGTCATGCAACTCAGATATGATCAATATTTCTGTTACCATGGTTTGGTTACACAACAAATTCCCCCAAAGTTTAGTGACTTAAGGAGACAACAGCATTCCTGTGTGTCTACAGAGATGCAGTGTGGGGAGAGCTCAACACAGACAGGTCTTCTCTGACCCACTCAGTGTCAGCGGAGGCAGCTTAGGCAGGGGCTGGAATCATCAGAAGTCTTACTCATACGTCTGGGAGTTGATGCCTGCTGTCACTTGAGATCTTAACTTTGCTGTCCAGAACACCTACATGTAGCCTCTCCACGTGGCCTGGGCTTCCTAGCAGTATGGTGGGGTTTCAAAGGCGGGCACCCTCGACAGAGACCCAGGCAAAAGCACTCTCGCTCTTTGTGACTTAGCCTCAGAAGTCCTGGGGCATCCTTTCCATGACATTTTCTCCATTAAGGCAGCCACAAAAACCCGCCTGATTCCTGGGAGAAGAGGAATAAACTCGACCTTTCAACTGAGAGTGGCAAGGTTTTCAAAGAACAGAGTGAGTGAAGTCACTCAGTCATGTCCGACTCTTTGCGACCCCGTGGACTGTAGCCTATCAGGCTCCTCTGCCCAGGGGATTTTCCAGGCAAGAGTGCTGGAGTGGATTGCCATTTCCTTCTCCAGGAGATCTTCCTGACCCAGGAATTGAACCTCAGGTCTCCCACATTGCAGGCAGACACTTTACCGTCTGAGCCACCAAAGAATGGAGCAGATGGTTATTCTTGGAAAATCCCATCTTCCACATCAGCATATTGCATCTCTCTGAAGTTGGTTCAGGCACTGGAATTGCAGTCCAACTAGACGGAATCCTGACACTTTTCACGGGACCATTGTAATAAAGTAGTGCTTATTCCAGACATGAAGAGAGGTTGGAAAGATATTGGAACTTCTGATAAAACGTGTGTGCAAAATCAAGCTAATCCAGAAGAAATAAGAAATACAGATATATAGTATACATATATGGTCTCTACATCTATTTCTGAGTTTTTCAGTTTGTCAAACAAATTCCTGTTATTGTCTCAATACAGATTGAAGATATTTTCCTCCCATTTGCTTCTAAACCTTCTTGATTAATGAAACTGTTTACCAGGTGAGTGACTTCAAACAAGACATTTGCGTTTTTACTACTTTCCAGCAAATGGGGTGTGCAAGTCTATACCACACAGAGTTCTTTCGATGATATGAGGGGAGAACAAACATCACCTGTGTGAATTAGTCATAGACAACGACCTCACTTGCAGATGCGTCTACAAGAACCACTTTACCACTTTTCAATTCAAGGAACCTGGTCTGAAATATACATAAATCCTAAATACACTGTGTTTAAGATGGGAACCCTTCCACCCAACCACAAAACCTCAATTAACCAAGATATTACAAAAGGAAGTCTTGATGTGAGGAAACCAGGCGTGTGTCCTCTGCTGCACAAACGAGACATTTGCGTTTTTACTACTTTCCAGCAAATGGGGTGTGCAAGTCTATACCACACAGAGTTCTTTCGATGATATGAGGGGAGAACAAACATCACCTGTGTGAATTAGTCATAGACAACGACCTCACTTGCAGATGCGTCTACAAGAACCACTTTACCACTTTTCAATTCAAGGAACCTGGTCTGAAATATACATAAATCCTAAATACACTGTGTTTAAGATGGGAACCCTTCCACCCAACCATAAAACCTCAATTAACCAAGATATTACAAAAGGAAGTCTTGATGTGAGGAAACCAGGCGTGTGTCCTCTGCTGCCAGGCCATCGGCTCCCCGAGGACGTCACACTCGCCCTGTCCTTTCCCACACACCTGGCACAGTGCCAGCCACAGGGCAGACTCTCCCACATCAGTAGAAAGGGCCAGTGACGGCTAAACTCTCCGCGAGCGCCCCTCTAAAGCATTCATTCTGAAGAATAAAATCCGTAACACACATTGAAGTGGACTTGGTTATTGACTGAACATTAACCTCCCGATGGACTTGGCACTTCACGTGTTCGTCACTGTGCCCGCTGTCCTGTCTGCCTGTGGTCCTGTTGGAATTTCCATCGTTCACTTATTGAATATCTGCCATGAGCCAGCCTCTGAGAAGGGCTCTGCCAGGGTGACCTCTTAAAATTAAGCAGGTTGACTGCAGTTTCACAAACTCGTGTTTCTGCTGAATGCACCAAATCCATTATCTGGGTGTGTTATGACCTCACTTGCAATCCAGGTCATCCACTGGAGCTTGGAGCAAACACAAAAGTGTTCCAGAGGCCACAGTCCCACCCTGGCCTTCTGGGGGCCGTTTCCATCTCAGAAGCATGTCTGTTTTCTCTGTCTATTTTTACAAGAATCTGAACAAACTTGACTATGGCTCCTATTTGGAAAATAGGGTTTTTTTAAAAGTCCCCTTTAAAAGACAAAAAGAGACACAAAAAATGTGCAGCTCCGGTTAATTGGGACAGCTCCTGGCGCTGGCACGTCTACACCATGCTTCTTCGGCACCTCTGGCTTCATTAAAGAGGCAAGTGACCAAAAGCTCGAGTGAAACATCCAACTGGAAAGACATGAGGAAAATCCGAGGCTATTACAGCCACTCAGGAGCCCTGAGTGAAGTCTGGGCCTCACCAGGGGTGCACCCGTGCTAATCCTCACTTTATGTGTCTCTCTCAGGAACGCCCTGCACCACTTCCGCATCACTGCTGTGACAGATGGCCCCAGGCTTAGAAGCACAGGTCATCCCGCAGCTTCACAGGTCAGAAGTCTCAGCAGCTTCATCTGGGCTCTCTGTTTAGGGTCTCGCCAGGTTGAAGAGAATGTTCCATCATCTGGGATCCCGTATGGAAGCTCTGGGGGAGAACCCACCTCCAGACTCATTCTGACTGCCAGCAAAACTTGGTTCCATGTGGCTGCATGACTGTGGTGCCCACTTCCTTGCTGGCATTTGGGCAGGACTCATTCTCAGCTTTTACAGGATTCCACATTCTTAGGCTTGGACTGTGAAGAAGGCTGAGTGCCGAAGAATTGGTGCTTTTGAACTGTGGTGTTGGAGAAGCCCTTGGACCACAAGGAGATCCAACCAGTCCGTTCTGAAGGAGATCAACCCTGGGATTTCTTTGGAAGGAATGATGCTAAAGCTGAAACTCCAGTACTTTGGCCACCTCATGTGAAGAGCTGACTCATTGGAAAAGACTCTGATGCTGGGAGAGATTGGGGGCAGGAGGAGAAGGGGATGACAGAGGGTGAGATGGCTGGATGGCATCACAGACTTGATGGACGTGAGTCTGAGTGAACTCCAGGAGATGGTAATGAACAGGGAGGCCTGGCGTGCTGCAGATTATGGGGTCACAAAGAGTCGGACAGAGCTGAGCGACTGAACTGAACTGAGGCTTGCAGCTCCTCCGTCTCCAAGATCAGAAGGAGCATATCCAGTCTTTCTCTGACTTCAATCCCTCTGAATTCACCTTCTGTCCACAGGCAGGCAGAAAACTCTGCTGTAGACTCAGGTGATTACATCAGGATAATCCAAAATAAGATCCCTACTTTAAGATCACTTGATTAGCAACCTTAATTACATCCACACAGTTCCTTTAATCATGTAACGAAACACATTCACAGTGACACTAGGGGCTGGATCACAGGGAGCAAAATTCTGCTGATCATGCACCCGAAACAGACGTGACTGCAGATCTTCACGAGTCCTGCTCATTCCCAGCTCAGGAGCTGACGATAAGCTTCAAAAGATACATAAAACTGGAGGGAAATGCATCACCTCTGCTTCCCCTTGAGAATTATTTTCCACACATAAGGAATCTGGTTCCTGGTAAGAAAGAAACACAGGGAGACTGTTCTAGGGTGAGAACGCCTCAAGGGACGCGTGAGCAGTAATCCTCACTCTGAGCAAGGCAGGCGGGGCTGCAGAGCCTGAGATCATGCACCTGAACCAAAGGAAGAGGGTAAGAGAACACAAGTAAGGAGGCAAAACGGATTTCATGTAAGGTGACGACCATGACAGGTCGCTTTAAAGAAACCAGAGGAAGGGTACAGATGTGTAGACACACACAGACACATACGCATTTATTGAATGCTATATATTTTACATTTTATTTTATTAATATTTTATTTTGGGTACCATGCAGCTTACCGGATCTTCGTTTCTCAACCAGGGACTGAACCTGGGCCCTCGGAGGCTGAAAGTGCTAAGTCCCAACCACTGGACCACCAGGGAACTTGCTACATTTCACATTTTAAACTGGGTTTAAAAAAAAAAAAACGGAGAAAGAAGCGTTCACTGCAAACTGATTTCTGCCCCGTGTGGAGCCTCTGCTAAAGGCAGCCTTGCTCTGTCAGGGACGCTGGTGAGAGCTGACACTGTCCAGGGGTCCCGGGCAGGCAGCGTTGCCCCGTTCCGTCCGCGAGCCTCACAGCACGGGCGCCGCGCGGTCCTCACCATCAGTGTTCTTCACGGTAAGGGAACGACGCTCGCAGTCAGGTATCCGCCCAGGGCCACGCCCCGATGAAGCTTGCGGCGGACGCAGTCCCAGCGGCCTCCTCCAGGACTCTTCGGGGTCTCTCTTCTTTCCAGGGAATCCGTCTCCAGGTTCAGCATCAAGCATCTGGAAGGCGTAAGCGCTGCAGCAACAAGAGGCTGCAGAAATGATGTCAGCCAGGGCCTCCTGAGCCTGGAGCAGCAGACGATGGGAGCAAAGATCTCAGAAAGGCCGCGGAGTCACTGCTGCATTCTAAGACAAGGGAAAAGTGGGCCAGTGATAGACAGCGCCTCAAGCAAAGTCTGCAGCTGCCCAAAGCGGAAGTTCCAATGATCCCAGGCAGCTGCAGCTAATGTCCTCAGATACATGACTGATTCAAATCAACTCTTAAAAAGTGTAGGGGCTTCCAGGGTGGCTCAGTGGTGAAGAATCTGCCTGCTGATGCAGGAGGTGCAGGTGCAATCCCTGGTCAGGAAGATTCCCCTGGAGGAGGAAATGGTAGCCCTCTCCAGCGTTCCTGCCTGGAGAATCCCATGGACAAAGGGGCCTAGTGGGCTACAGTCCACGGGGTGCAAAGCAGCTGGACACGACTGAGCGACTGAGCGCGTGCAGGCAGCCCAGCGGTCAGGACGCTGCCCTCCCGCGGCAGGGGCACAGGCTCTGTCCCCGGCCTGGAAAATTTTGCATGCCGCGAGGTGCGGCCAAAAAAACAAATAAAGCTTTTTTTTTTTTTTAATAAAAAAGTAAGTTTAGTTGAAAAGTTTTGAAACTGGAAACCTAAATTTGCAGATAGGCAATACGACTGAGACTGATTCATTTTAGAATCATCCTGCACAAGTCCTAGAGATTTTCACAAAGTTTCAGACCACAGACTCTTATGTCCTGAGATTTCCATAGATATGCACAGAAATAGGGTTGTTCCTTTCTCCTGACTCAAATTGCTGTAGCCCTGGTGTGACAGGCTGAATTATGGCCCCTAAGTGTTCAAACCCCAATTCCCAGAGCCTATGAATCTGTTAACTTATGTGGCGAAAGTGACTCCCTGCGGCTGAGACTCCTGAGATGGAATGATCCTAAGACACTGGACCATCCAGGTAGGTCTGACAGAGACTCAGAGGCAGAAGTGCTGCAGAGCCCAGGTTGGAGGTAGAAAGGCTTGAAGACCTTGGCTGCTGACTTTACTTCCTGACCCAGGGGGTAAACCCGAGTCTCCTGCATAGCAGCAGATTCTTTTCCGTCTGAGCCCCAGAGACGCCCTTAAAGGTGGAAGAAGGGGGTTCACGTGAGGCAGGGAGGGCCAGCGGGCTCTGCACTCTAGAAAAGGCAACCACCGATTCTCCAGAGCCTCCAGAATACACGGTCCTGCTCACACACTGATTTTAGGACATCTCATTTCCAAAACTGAAGGTGACAAACCTGCTGTGTTTTAAATCACTAAATTTGTGGGGGTTTGTTTTCCCAGCTGCAGGAAACTAATATATCTGGTCATACGGTTTAGCTGTGCTGAGCCTCACCAATCCTCAATCTTTTTTCTTCCCTCTGTTAACATGAGGGAGTCGTTCTTCTCGCACAGGAGATCGTGAAGATGAAATATTACAAGGTAGGCATGAGACAAAAGTTAACTCCCTTACCTGACCGGCATAGTCAGCACTCAGTTAGGAAAAAAAAAAAAGGACTCCTACCTCTCTAGGCAACATTTACTTCTTCTCTATAACTGGGTTTTCTAACGCAAGTCCAAGGGATGAGAGGGGAGAGAAGAGAGACTCCTGAATTCTGTCATATGTACTGGAGTTTCTTTGATGAATTCCTTGCTGTTGTTCGGTCACTTCATGTCCAGCTCTTTGCAACTCCATGGACTGCAGCACCCCAGGCTTCTCTGTCCTTCATGGTCTCCTGGAGTTAGCTCAAATTCATGTCCACTGAGTCGGTGATGCCATCCAACCATCTCACCCTCTGCTGCCCTCTTCTCCTTTCGCCTTCAGTCTTTCCCAGGGGCATCACTGTGAATAAGTTGGGGACAGGTTGCTGCACATGTTATTAGACATAAAGGCAGCCTGGCCGCTCGTAAAGGCTGCCACCTGAGGGTTAACTTTCTGGGCACATCACACCACGTAACTTAGCAGATGGCACCAGGGAAGCTTCCTTGGAAACACAACTGCCAAGTTCAGAAGCTGAAGCTGGAAAAAGAAACCATTTTGCCAGCAGTTCTCCCATTGTAGCTGGCTGAAACATCTCCCCAGACCCTCTAGTCCAAAAAAGTCTTTCCTGAGTCTTGAGGATTCGTTTAGATTTCATCGCTTTTCATCCCTGCCTTCAGTAATGACCCCTCGTAGCTGAAGTTCAAGTGACAAGCTCAGCTTATTGCCTGCACTTCGCCATCAGGGGACAGTGACAAACGCCAGCCTAAGCTTTCTCACCACAAAGTGTGTTCCCTCCTGATGGCGCAGTTGTGCCTTAACGCACACCAGGCTGAAATTACAGACAGAAATGTAGCCCAGGTTCTGCAAATGACGTACTCTTTGGCTCTTCTCTCTGATGACTGTTTTTGTTATCCTATTAGCCAGATGCAAACAGATTCCGAAGTCATCTACCCAGCACTTACAGTCTTGCCTCTTCTTTTATGAAGATAGTCTTTATTTTCTTTCTTTGTGTGAGGAAGAAGAAACATATGAACCATTTCAGACACCTCAGCAACAAAAATGCAGAAGCAGCCACATTTCAACTTTAATCACGGATGATTACCTGAGCGTTGTAAATAAAAATGAACATATGACATCATGAATAAAGAACTGAGGTTGCAAAGAATCTTCAGCAAGTTGCATTCTCTGTAACTTGGGCCAGACCAAAGCTACGACTCAGCCCTCCTCCCCTGCTGGTATTTCTGAATTTTGCTTTGGTTTTGGCTGTCTGGTTCATAGCTGTAGCGATAACAAAAGGCTTGCATTTAAAAGCAATGAAATTCTCAGTTGATAGGGCTTGAAAAGCTATAACTAGCAAAGCTGATTGTGTTGCAAAGAAGTTTGCTCTCAAAAAAAAGGCAACAGGAAACCCACATGCTGCAGCTGCCCACCGACCAACCAAATCCCCACCAAACTCCACATCTGCAAAGATAATTAAACTGTAATTGAATGCTCCGTCCCACTTTAAGCAATGGATCACACAGCTTAAGCACTTTTCCACTGGGATTGGACAGTCACGTGTCCCGGGGAGAAAACAACTTCGGATTGATTTTGCTTCACTGTGTAAACAAGTAAATGAAATAATGCATTTTTGAAGCAAATGGCAGGAGTTATGGACTTGCTCCACCCCCGAACCTTGTCTAAATGAAATTTGCATTGCATACAGCTGTGCAAGAAGGCAATGGCGCCCCACTCCAGCACTCTTGCCTGGAAAATCCCATGGACAGAGGAGCCTGGTGGGCTACAGTCCATGGGGTCACGAAGAGTCAGACACAACTGAGGGACTTCACTTTCACTTTTATGCATTGGAGAAGGAAATGGCAACCCACTCCAGTGTTCTTGCCTGGAGAATCCCAGGGACTGGGGAGCCTGGTGGGCTACCGTCTATGGGGTCGCACAGAGTCAGACACGACTGAGGTGACTCAGCAGCAGCAGCAGCAGTGCAAGATCACTTCCAAAAATAAAGGATGGGACACAGCAGAGGAAAGTGCTGCCAGCCAGGGAGGGTTGAGCGGTTGGCTCTGAGAACCGGGCCTCAATTTCTCAAGGAATTGATGGTAAAAGAGCATTTTAAAAGTGGAGACAGGAGGGGCAAAATAGAGTTTGGGAACTGAGAGAATTCCATTGCCGTGGAGTTGAAGGGCTACATGGAAGGATTTGGGTCATAATTACGAAAGGGAATGGAAACAGGAGACGTCATTCCAAGCATGTGCATCAGACTCCATCCTAAGACTGCGTGCCAGTGAATGCTGCAACAGCTTTACCAGGCAGGTCCGCCTTTAGCCTCTGCCCCTTCAAAGAGGCCCCCTCTGACCCTCCTCTCTGAAGGGCTCCCATGCCCCTCACCCAGTGAGCACCCACCCGTGCCATGTCACAGGAGGGGGTGCCGATTTTCGCTCGGCCAGGGACACCCAAGTCTCTTGAAGTCACAGACGCATGTTATTCCCCGAGTGCTTGTCAACGCCTCTAACGGATTATCATCCTGTGGCTCCAAGCTGTATGACGGAGATGGCAGAGCTGGATGGCGGCATTCCAGCGCGTATGGTGACATTCCAAAGCTGATGATGACGTAGACGGTGAGCTCAGCGGGCCAAGGGTCCAAATTCGAGTTCATCTGAATCAAGGCCTGAATCTCCAGCCACTGCTTTAAATCACAAGCCAGGCAGAGGCCTTCTCCCCTTCAACATGGTCTGCTGCTTCCCTGCGTGGTCTGATTTTAATAAATACAGTTGTAAATCCATCAAGAAATAAGATTTCAAAGACCAGATTTCTAGTTCCACCTTCACCTTGTAATCTTCTCAGCATCTCTCTCTTCAGATAGGTAGACACACACACAGAGAAGAGATACGTGTATTCCTTCTCTTTGCCATCTTCCCCTCCTGCCCATACAAAACCCAAATCAGTGAACTGTATGTGGCCAGGAGACTGGTACAGGCTGCACCC
Source organism: Madoqua kirkii (assembly GCA_006408675.1). NCBI lineage: Eukaryota > Metazoa > Chordata > Mammalia > Artiodactyla > Bovidae > Madoqua > Madoqua kirkii. The sequence goes on along the minus strand of SJYC01055379.1, from coordinate 5,009 downwards.
ACTACATTAAGCTCGCTTCTTCTCAAATTCAGTCTGGGGCATTTATTCCAGATGATTAATAAGCAAGAGGGTGCCACAAAGTCCCTGAATAATCCCTTCTGGGACTCAGAGGGATTATCATGATCGAGGGGAGAATTGGGTTAGAAAAAGCAGAAGTACAGAAACAACGCTTAGTGTGTTTAGAAAGTCAAGGTCCTCTGCTGGAAAGAAGGGCTTCTCAATATCACTGAGTACAAAGGTGTGTTAAAGCCGGCCTTCAAAACAACACAGGAGTCTTCCTTAATGTGTGTGAGCGTGTGTGTGTGTGTGTGTGTGTGTGTGTGTGTGTGTGTCTGTGGAGTGCATGCTCAGTCACCCAGTCTGTCCCACTCTTTGCAGCCCCATGGACCACAGCCCACCAGGCTCCTCTGTCCATGGGTTTCCCAGGCAAGTATAGAGAGTGGGTTGCCATTTCCTTCCCCAGGGGATCGTCCTGACATAGGGATTGAACCCATGTCTCCTGCATCTTCTGCATTGCAGGTGGATTTACCGCTGAGCCATCAGGGAAGCCCCCTTCCTCAGTGCAGTTGGCATGTTCAGTTCAGTCGCTCAGTCGTGTCCGACTCTTTGCAACCCCATGAATCACAGCACACCAGGCCTCCCTGTTTATCACCAACTCCCCGAGTTCACTCAGACTCACATCCATCGAGTCTGTGATGCCATCCAGCCATCTCATCCTCTATTGTCCCCTTCTCCTCCTGCCCCCAATCCCTCCCAGCATCAGGGTCTTTTCCAATGAGTCAACTCTTCACATGAGGTGGCCAAAGTACTGGAGTTTCAGCTTTAGCAAAAAAAAAAAAAAGGCCATCTATTCAGAATCCTTATGTGTGCCTATAAACAATATAATTGATGAAAATCTTCAGTGTTTACAAAACAAAGATAATTGTCAACAGAATCCCTGGCGGTAGACTTTCCAGAAAAAGACAAATTTACAGCCTATAATTCATGAAGATTGGCTCAAAACAAACTGTCCCTGCCAACAGAAAATCTGACAATTATTCTGTTGTCTAATTTGGCTCAGTCTAAGTTGACCTTGTTTATTCATCTCAGTCTTTTAATTCCTGTTATCTTGGCATAAGAGAAGAACATATGGCATATGTCTATGAAGTCCATTTCTGCATCTTAAATTGAAATAAATGTAGAATATACTGAACATCTCCAATGTGTTCAGCTATTAAGGTAGCTAATTGTATATTAGATAGAACTAGTTAAGTTCATATTATCCCTACTAAGTGTCTGCTGCCATAAAACTAGAAACTAAAAAGTCTTTTTCTAAGACTCAATATAGGGCTAAAACTGGCTAATTCTAAGCGTATTTCCAAAAATAGACAATATTAAGCTCTTTTAAAACATAAACATGAAAGAGTATGAGCAATCTGACAACCTAAAGATGTTTACAGGTTTCCACTGCATCTCTAGCTATGTTCAGGAATGCAGATGAAGGTAATATAAAAAAGACTGGAGCTAAAGAACAAAATGAATATTTTCATTTTCTCTTTGGTTTAATCTGTCTCTAATGAACTGAGGCAGGCTCAAGGAAATCATAACATAATATAAACAGAAAAATATCACAGTACAAAATATCAAAATTTGTGGGATATAACTTAAAACAGTGCTTAGTGGAAATTTTATTCCACTAAGTGCTTATTTTAAGAATGTCTTGATGAACCGTCTAAGCTACCACTTTAAGAAACTAGAGGAAAAAAGATCAAAATAAACTCAAAACAAGCAGAAGAAAAGGAGTAGTAAACATAAGAGAATATATCATTGAAACTGAAAATAGAAAAGCAAAGAAAATCAATGAAGTCAAAAGTTATTGTTTGAAAAGATCAATAACATTTATAAAATTCTGATCAGACTGACAACAAAAGAGAGAAGACATAGGTTCTCATTATCAGGAAAGAAAGGATATCTTAATAGACCTCAGACATTAAATAGATAATAATGTTGTGAACCACTCTATGCATATAAATTTGATAACATAGTTGGAACAGACTATTTAAAAACCACAAGCTACCAAGCTTGCTGAAGATAAAGAAGATAATCTGAATAATCCTAAGGCTATTTTAAAAACTGACGTTATAGTTAAGAAAAAGAAAACTCCAAAAAGATACACTGAGGTCCAGACAGTCTCACTGGTGAACTCTATCAAATTTTGAGAGGGGAAAATAATGATCAATTGTACACAATCTCTATCAGAAAATAAAGATTAAAAAACTTGTCCCCAAAGACTGTTCTATACATCTGTAACTCTGTGGGAGAGGGCAAGGGCAGGATGATATGGGAGAATGGCATTGAAACATGTAAATTATCACATGTGAAATGAATCACCAGTCCAGGTTCAATGTATGATACAGGGTGCTTGAGGCTGGTGCACTGAGGATGACCAAGATGGGTGGGAGGGGGGTTCAGGATGGGGAACACATGTACACCCATGGCAGGTTCATATCAATGTATGCCAAAACCAATACAATACCGTAAAATAAAATAAATAAATAAAACTGAAAAAAACTTAGTCCCAACTTAGTTTCTAAAGCTATTACCCAGAGTACCAAAACAAACATAAAACCACTTTATATTAGTACTTCACATAAATATAGAAGCAAAAATTCTCAACAAAAGATTAGAAATATAATTCAGTAATGTATTTTAAAAACATATAATACAAACAAGTGTAGTATACCTTGGAAATGAAAAGCTCATTCAATTTTGAAAAATCAGTGAAATCTACTATATTGAAAGTTCAAACAACAAAAGCTGGTAGATCAGATCAACCTATGCAAAAAGGGCATTTGACCAGATTTAATATCCATTTAGGATTTTCTAAAACACAGGAAAAAAGAAAAAAAAAAGAAACCTTTTCAATCTATACAGAAAAGCTACAAAAACAAAACTACACAGCTTGGAAAATAGCAAAGATGTCCACTCTCACCACTCCTGTACATCATTGTGCTAAAAGTCTTAGCAAATGTAATAAGATAAGAAAAAGAAACATAGAGCTTTCAAAAGAGTAAAACCACCCTTATTTGCAGAAAACATGGTTATCTATATAGTAAATCCCAAGATTATCTACCAAAAACTACAGCTAACAAGTGAGTTTAAAGAGATCACAGAATATACAGCCAACACATAAAAGTCTACTGTATTCCTATATAAAAGTAATGTACATTGGAAGTCAAATTTTTTAAAGTTTACCGTAGCTCCAAAATATATAAATCTAGAAGTTACTCTGGAATACATCTAACAAAACTTAAGCAGAATCGGTATGCCAAGAACTATAAAACACTATTTAAAGTAATCATAAAATATCAATAAATGGACACACTCACCTGGTTTATGGATTGGAAAACTCAATATAGTGAAGATGTCAGTGGTCTTCTGACTGATCTAAAGATGTAACACAAGTCTAATCAAAATCCCAGAAAGGATTTTTGTAGATCCCAGCAAGGTGATTACAAAATTCACAGAGAAAGACAAAGAAATCACAACAGGAAAAGTAATTTTTGAGGTGGGAAATAATGTTGGAAGAATCATACATGATCATAAGTCTTCCTAAAGAAGGAGCCAGCAAATATTTGCTGTGAAAGGCCAGTTCAGTCGCTCAGTCGTGTCCGACTCTTTGCGACTCCATGAATCACAGCATGCCAGGCCTCCCTATTCATCACCATCTCCCAGAGTTCACACAGACTCATGTCCATCGAGTCAGTGATGCCATCCAGCCATCTCATCCTCTGTTGTCCCCTTCTCCTCGTGCCCCCAATCCCTCCCAGCATCAGAGTCTTTTCCAATGAGTCAACTCTTCGCATGAGGTGGCCAAAGTACTGGAGTTTCAGCTTTAGCATCATTCCTTCCAAAGAAATCCCAAGGCTGATCTCCTTCAGAATGGACTGGTTGGATCTCCTTGCAGTCCAAGGGACTCTCAAGAGGCTTCTCCAACACCACAGTTCAAAAGTGTCAATTCTTTAGCACTCAGCCTTCTTCATAGTTCAACTCTCACATCCATACATGACCACTGGAAAAACCATAGCCTTGACTAGACGGACCTTAGTCAACAAAGTAATGTCTCTGCTTTTGAATATGTTGTCTAGGTTGGTCATAACTTTTCTTCTGAGGACTAAGAGTCCTTTAATTTCATGGCTGGAGTCACCATCAGCAGTGATTTCGGAGCCCCCCAAAATAAAATGTGACACTGTTTCCCCATCTATTTCCCATGAAGTGATGGGACCAGATGCCATGATCTTCGTTTTCTGAATGTTAAGTTTCAAGCCAACTTTTTCACTCTCCTCCTTCACTTTCATCAAGAGGCTCTTTAGCTCTTCTTCACTTTCTGCCAGAAAGGTGGTGTCATCTGCATATCTGAGGTTATTGATATTTCTCCTGGCAATCTTGATTCCAGCTTGTGTTTCTTCCAGTCCAGCGTTTCTCATGATGTACTCTGCATAGAAGTTAAATAAGCAGGGTGACAATATACAGCCTTGATGGACTCCTTTTCCCATTTGGAAACAGTCTGTTGTTCCATGTCCAGTTCTAACTATTGCTTCCTGACCTGCATATAGATTTCTCAAGAGGAAGGTCAGGTGGTCTGGTATTCCCATCTCTTTCAGAATTTTCCACAGTTTCTTGTGATCCACACAGTCAAAGGCTTTGGCATAGTCAATAAAGCAGAAATAGATGTTTTTCTGGAACTCTCTTGCTTTTTCGATGATCCAGTGGATGTTGGCAATTTGACCTCTGGTTCCTCTGCCTTTTCTAAAACCAGCCTGAACATCAGGGAGTTCACAGTTCACGTATTGCTGAAGCCTAGCTTGGAGAATTTTGAGCATTTCTTTACTAGCATGTGAGATGAGTGCAATTGTGCGGTGTTTGAGCATTCTTTGGCGTTGTCTTTCTTTGGAACTGGAATGAAAACTGACCTTTTCCAGTCCTGTGGCTACTGCTGAGTTTTCCAAATTTGCTGGCATATTGAGTGC